>CAWUFW010020202.1:0-159126 GCA_963921515.1 Calotriton arnoldi
TAAAAATAAATAAAATCCAGAGGCTCCAGAGGCAAAACAATGGCATCACATCTCACCACCAACTACAAACAGAAATGGAAGCTGAACATTTTTAAAAGGCCTGTTGGAGGAGTCTCCACAATGTTTTTGTTTATTTGTACTATTGTGTTAAAATGAAGCATCACCCAGGAACCGTCCCATTGCTTGATAGTGTGTTCCCATCACTTTCCTCAAGAATTAAAACCCCCACCACCTAAACTGTGCTTCTTATGTTGGGGTATAGCTGACTCCAGCTCACTGGCGTGACTTTCATTTTCAATGGATTTTCAGGCTACTGTGCTTAAGCATGCTGGGAACTGTAGGCCCATACGTGTATGTAAAAGCTACAAGACCTAGTCTACTTGGTGCTATATTCTAGGTTGAAAGACCAGGACTAGATGGAGGGGTCTTTGTGACGCGAGCCAGTAGCTCGCTAAGCTGAGAAGATGCTGGACAAGATACACTCTTTATGTCAGGTTCTTTTATAGGGGTGGACTGAAAATCTAAATTCTAGCTCTATTCCTTCTTTAAGACCAATAACTAGAATTCAACAGTAATGAGAAGCACTTTGTGCAGATATTTTTTTCCCTTCACATGGATCCCGTCTCCATGTTGAGAGTCGCTGTTGGGGAAAAAACAGAGGTGGCAGCTCCGCCAGCCATGTTGGTGCTTTTGTGATCCTTGTGGCCAAGCCTCTAAAGCAAGAGTTGATGTTTACAGAACCAATGTACCCGCGCCTGGGTGACATTTGTGGACTTTTTCTTTTAGGAACCACTGGGGTTTACAAGATGGACCCAGAGAAGAAAAATGCAGGTGGGCGTCGAATTGGAAAGGTGACCTAAAATAGGTCATCACCATTAATGCCATTCCCACCAGCGTCCGGTCCACTCAATGGTTTTTCTAATGGCAGTGACAGTGCCAGAAGGGCCTTTGGGAATACCATGCTCCTTGACCTTGAAATGAGGTGGGAGAAGTGAGAGTTAGGTTGACAGGACATCTGCCAATGTTTGTCAGATGTCCCTGTACTACCCCCTCCAAATAAGGCCCTTATTCTTGTTTTACCTAGTGCAGCGGAGAAACCCTATGGTCTGCATCAGGAAAGGAACCCTCGAGCGTCTTTGTATTCCTGCTGCAAACAATAAGAAGTGGGATTTCTGAGTTCATGACTATTAACCCTGCCAGACCTTCTGCTCCTGCCCCTGGGAGCACCATAGGTTTGTGGATCATGAATCTGGACTAGTATCACAGTGAGGGAAAGGTCTGTAATTTTCTCTCGAGAGCTCTCATGATGGAACTTTACTTAAACAGGATGGAAGCAGACAAAACTGGCTAGCTTCTGATCTCACTGTCGTGCATTTCACAAACCGAAAACACTCCACCGAAGAAGGGGAAAGGGCAGAGCAATGTTTATTGTGGAAACAAGGGCTCATAAAAGCAAGGAAGCAGACGGACAAATAATAAACTGGAATTTCATCATTTTTAAATCAACTGTTAAAAGACATCAAAAGCCAACCTAGTCTGCTACCAACATAACCAAATTCGATATTCGCATGCGACCCTGTTAGAGGCCATAAAAACACTATGGGCCCGACTCACAAGAGTAAATTTAGACGTTTGGCCTAAACTTAGACCAAACGTCTAAGTTTACGGCTTTGGGAATTCACAAAGGGCATTTACGAGTACTATCTTTATGTCCACACTTGAGGCAGAGATCCTGCCCGAGTGCGGACATAAAGATAGACAGGGCCGGACTGGCCGTAGCGGGCACCGGGCAATCCCCCGGTGTGCTGCACGGGTGGGGGCCGGTTTTGGGCCCCTGGGGGCCGTTTTTGTTACAGGGCCCTTTTTGCAGCATAGCTGCAAAATCGGCCCTGTAACAAAATCGGCCGAAAACCGGCCGTGGCAAAGAGCTCGGCCGCACCCCCAACCCCCCGGGGGGGGGGGGGCCGGCCGAGCACTTTGTCAGGGCCGGTTTTAGTTCCCAGTCCGGCCCTGAAGATAGAACTCGTAAATGCCCTCTGTGAATGTCCAAAGTCGTAAAAGTAGACGCTAGATCTAAGTTTAGGCCAAACGCCTAAGTTTACCTTTGTGAATCAGGCCCAATATGCACAAGTAGGAACTGTAATATCACGTGCTTTTGAAGTTTGCAACTCAAACCCCTCAACTGAAAGGAAAATACAAGTATTTTTTTAAAGTAACACTTATTTTTCCCTACTGTGAATATTTTAACTCTCAAAGAGTTTCCCAAATCTCTTTGTTTGTATGGAAGTGCATGTGCGCAGGATGGCGTAAGAACTATGTTCTACATAAGGAAGTGGGATGACACTCCTTCCGGTAGGAGAGGGCTGAGGTCTGGAGGACCAGGTATGCAAAATGGAAATAAATAAGCTGCCATACAATCCTGAATTGCCTTGATGTTGCAATGGTGCGCAGTCTGCCTCCTAATCCCAAAGGGAAGAGAGACAGCACCCCTCTGGCTGCTAGCACCACTTCCTGCAGGAGAGGCAAGAGGAACATGTGCCAAGCTTGGAGCCTGGCACCCGTTAGAGTGGCATTTACTCTTATTATGTGGCCTTCATTTCGTGGGGTTTGTTACTAGGTTAGTAACAACTAGGCAAGGAGGAAAATTGGGTTGAGGTTACAACACTTTTTGTCCAGGCCTGTTCTGGAGTACTATGGCTAAAAGCAGTGGCAGTGTAGGACTAAAGATGCAGCAGTGATGCAGGGGACCTGGGACTCCCACATCATCCATGTCATAGACTCCTAAAACCTGACAACACATGTAGGCCAGGAGGCCCACCTAACCTGCCCATTGTTCTAGCTTCTATTTCCAACCACAATGTCCCCGTTCTCCAGCTTTTTCCTTGCTTAGTCACTGCTGGTGCCCCACTGTATGACCCAGGCAGCACTAGACAAACACACTGATCTATTCATGAGTTTTGTAAAGTGCTACATATCACCTAGGCCACTTCAGAGCACTGAATGGATCACTCCAGGATGTCTTTCAAAGCCATCAAGCTGTGTGGATATCTCTCTAGTTCCCGCTAGACTAGTCAACCACTGCTCCATTAGAGTGCTACAATTCTGCCTTCATATTCACTTAAGTGCCTGTAGGCAGCTCTACTCAGAACTGGGGAGCTGACCACAATAAAGAAGTACATGGAAAGACATCTGAGTAGGCTGAAAATGACCTCTAAGTGCCCACCTCTGGAGATCAAGTGCCCGAAGCTCCTAGGGCGAACTGTTAGCTCAGCGAGGAGCCCTGAGCCATCTGCAAACGGGTTGCGTAGAAAAGCTACATCAGTCTCATGTTGAGCAGAAAATCCCTCTCCCTCGGACAAAGGAGAAGAAAGCTTAATGGACGGCAATGGGCCAAATAGAGAACGTGCACTTGTATCTGGACACCGCAGATACCAGTAGGGAAGGTCTGCTGCTTCGGTATCCGCAGACATGCCTCTTGCTGATTGTAAACACCAGAGCATGTCACATTGAACGCTAAGTAAAAGTGTAGGGTCTGGTTGTGTTGGACTCTGAAAACTTCTACATTGGCATATCAAAACATAACATACATGAAATAAACAGGAAAGCATACATATGTAAACTCATTGACATCTGGAGGGTGTCACCTCATCCTTGGCCCTCCAAAAACTCATCACCCATTGACTTGTATTCAACCACCTTCCAAAACCCCTCAATGTCATTCTCCTTGGAGCCTCAACAAGTGGAGAGGCACGGGTCATGTCTGCTTTGTAATGTGGAGGTTTGTAAAGGAACTGGGTGGGACATGCAGAAATCTGGTCGAAGATGCAGTATGACAATTAGCTGCACAACAGGGGGTAAAAGGGATAGGAGATGTCTGCAGGTGGCTGGGCGTCACCGAAGAGATCCCTCAAAGGGACTCCTGTTGGAGAATGGATGTTCGTGAGTTTTAAGGAGCAATGCGCCAGACAAGCATTCTATGTGCAAATGAACGCTTGCGCTTCATTTGCACATAGAAAGATTTCCACTCATTGGAAATTCTGCATGTGTACATTTTGCGCATTGGAGTATTCCAGAAAATCCACAACTGTCGCACATGTCTTGAAGTACTCCGTGAATTTCTGGTGAATGCCAAAAAAGTGGTAAGTGCGCTCCAAAGGTATGAAAGATCCAACACCAGCATATTTCCGAGTTTTACACCAAGTACCTTGTGAAACAGGCTCCTGATTCTATGTGAATTTACTACATGTTCAGTTTGCCACAGAACACATGTATGGACGCTTTCCTTTTTTTAGGCACACACACAGGAAGACTCGCACATACCATGTTATAGAAGTGTTTTAAGGAGGAGGTCTCTATGAATGGCATAATGCAGAATGATGGGCCCCACCTGCAGAACGTGACGAGGGGGCCTACCTATATTCATTGGGCTTAGGCTGATTAGGGGGACCCCTGGAGGATTGGGGGGGGCCCTGAAGGGCTGTGGGCCCCCTCTACCACAGGGGCTGCATGGGCCTGTGTTGTGCCCCAGGTCTTTAGTGAAAACTGAGTTCCTTTTGGGTATGTGAGGGAGTGTTCTTTGTTGCGGCAACATGCCAACAAAGACCTTCCGCATCCTTGTGACTGTAAACATGGCTTGAGACAGTTATCTTACTATGTCGTTGGGGAGGGGTGAGTGCATGGGAGAGAGGCATGGTGAGTTTATGGGGAAAGAGAGAGACACGGGCCTACAGCCATGATGGGAGTCATGATTTTTGTCAGGGCTTGCACCGGTGCCATTTTCAACTCCATTTCTACCCGGCCTGAACCCCTCTTTACTACTCATGGGGCACTCCGTCACTCCTCCATCACGTGTGGTATCCTCGTCACTACATACTATTGTGTTTCCTATTTGGGGCAAGTAAAGGTGCAGCAATGAGGAAGTGCACGAACAAAGCCCCAAGAATTCCCTCAACATTGAAAGGGTGAGTTTGTCCCCTACACAACATGGGGTACCACTTGCTCTCAAACTTTCTGGGAAAGGAACGCACAAACCCTGACTATGAAACCTAATGGTTGGTCAATTGGAGGTATTATGGGAATGCCCACTCCCTCCATAATTTAAATATCGATTCAAACATCAGGAACCCCTGCTTCGGGCACCAAGATTTACCACCACAACAAGATAACACAACCCAGTGAAATAAAACACCCAATGAAAAGGAAACATGTTTCCCACAAGAAGCAAGAAATTATGCTAATCAGATAATACACACAAGCAGACTCTGTGACCAAGAGGCTTCAGAAAAGCCCCAGCAAGTGCCCTTTGAGACAAGGTGAGCTGGACATAGTCTCTGTACCTCCATGACATGATTTAGGGTTTCTCCAGCCCACACAGAGCGCACCTTGGAATGAAGTTACACGGTCTTCCGGAGAAAGAACACCAAACATTTGATATGCTTCAGTAAAACGTGGACCAGGAAAGCCAACATAATCCCAGACAGGTGTTCACTGAACATGCATTCTAGCTTCCTTTCAGAGAGCCTATAATGACTTATTCATGATTTGGAACTTTTTTCACTACTTTCTAAGGGAACTAATTTCACAACAAGCTCCTTGTTACCGCATAATTACTCCAATCTTCTGTTTCACGGCAATCGCCTAAACTCCCATCTGTCCCGGCTTCAGTAGCAATAGAAGACAGACAATCACGTGCCCACCTTTCATTATTCACTATTTTACTTTCGACAAAGTGCCGTGAGAGGGGTGATTGCCTCGAGAAACAACTTCAGAACCAATTTCCTCCCTTCGCTATCTAAAGAAAAAAAAATGATGGGAATAGGGACATGCATTTCCAAGAGCTGTATGTCTCTTTTTAATACCGCGCTTCATCAAAGTGGAGGTATCCATTTTCAAGGTTTGAATCCTGGCAATTTAAAAGACACCGGCTCCAGGAGACCAGGGTTATACGGCTGCATGAAAGGGAGTACCCCTAGTCAAAGGCTGAATGAAGTTGGCTGCTGGCTGACTTCCTTTGGGATTCTGGGCTAACACAGACTCAGACTCAATTAAAATAATAAAGGGAAATAAACCACAATTGTTTCTTTAATGAGCTGGGAGGTCGAGAGTGAAAATCCTTTAAAAGAAGGAAGCACACACAAGTAGGCCTTAACATTTCCAAGTAATCTTGGCCAGTCTGTCAGCCACAAACGTGTGTGTGGTATAGATATATCTTTGATATGAGCAATCTATGGTTTCTTCTGCTCATAACACCTCAATGTATGTTTTTAAAAAACTCAGAAATTCCCTTAAAAGTTCACGGTATATGTGAAGTTATGTCTACGAAATAAAACCAACACCCTCAGGAAATTGGCCAGCTACGTTTAGCTACACAACTCATATCCATGCCCCTGCCATTATAACCATAAGTTGCCCCCAACCAGATTTCTCGTAAACTAACAATATTTCTACCAAAATCTACAGAACATTACAGAACATCATTAAACAAAGAAATGATGCTGTATCCATCCATGCTGATGCCACTGATGATGTAAATGGTAAGGTGGCCTTTAATATCACCAGGGTTGTCTTCTTGATGGCATCTATCGCATCATGTATGAAATCATGAGCAGTCTATTTGGCAGACAATATGTGGTTTACATGGTGGGAACACTAGTTTTCATTTGTGTAGCTAACCTCTAGTGATTAATTCCAGGAGTTTTTCAGTTTTATTTCATAACCATATCTTCCCTTTAACACTTTTTATGGGATTTTCTGATTTTTTTTAAACCTACCATAACATATTATGAGAAGAATTAACAAACTAGCCCTAACGAAGCCTTGTCAGTAAATGTTCATTTTTTTACTGATATGCTACATGTACCTTCTATTCGACCAAACTACCAACTACCCACAGCCTTCGACTATGCACTGATGTTTGCTGTAAGGCCTGGCTTTTAGCCAAGCACTTTGCCTTATCTCTCATTCACCCAACTCCAGCTGTTAATGACCTTTAGCCGTGCATGACTGGGATTGCCCTTCAGCCAGGCCTTGTACCAAAAGGCCAATGGGTTTAGCCAAGTGTTTCTTGATCTTTGCCTTAAGCCTTTCTGGGAGCAGATACCCAATATCCCGCCTGGGTGTGCGTGATGCTCCTGCAACTCTCTCATACCTTCTTTGTCACTTTTTTCAGGATGCAGGTTTCAGTGCCTGGCATCCTCCAATGAATGCCACAACTAATATTTTCAGCTGTTGCCGGCTAATCAGATTGCTCGGACCCTGCCTGAATCTTGCATTGGAAAAAATGGAAAAATGCTCCCTCTTCCAATGGGATTTTTTATATATATTTATTATCACCATGGACCGGGATCCATGAATAATCTAAAAATGCTGAATGGATTTACACCATGAAAGGGCATTGATTTGAACAAAGTTCTTTTTTCATTGCAAGCTTTGTGTAATTCCAGGCTAAAACCAGTCTGGGTTACTTGTGTTCACGTTCACAGAGGACTGTCATGGCGGATCGGCCTGAACTATTCCCATTGGGGCGGGGCCAAGGCTGATTTGTATATGGCGGTCCATGATGTGATGGCACAATGAACAAATGAGAAGGACTGGAGTGTGGCTAGAGTAATTACCAGTGATTGATAGTAATTTAAGCTTTCACCCCATCAATTTTTTTGTTTTTCTCTACATTTATTTTTGTATCACTGCTTTTTCTGTGGGCAGTATCTGCTGGTACCCTTCCCCACATCCCCAATGGAAGTCAGGTAATGCTCCAGCATCTCCCTTACACCTTGTCTTTCTCTTGTTTCAAGATGTAGGCTTTAGTGCTTTGCATCCTGCAAAGGCTACCTCAACTAATATTTTCAGTTGCTGTCAGCCAATCAGATTTCTTGTATCTTTTGAGGATCTACAAATCCTACATACAGCAAAAGAGGAATGCTTCCTCTTCCAATTGGATTTGTTTACTTTTTATATTTATAATCATCATGACATTCATGGATCTGAATGCATAAATAAATCACACATCAACAGTCCAAATATAAAATTAGTCACACCCCCAAAGCCTGCCTGGCACCTTATTCTAAAACCAATATCTCAGAAAATACTGAATGGATTAATACCAAGAGAAGGCTCTGTGCTATGTAAAGTTCAAGTTTCATGCCTAATTTGGTGTAATTTTATGTTATGTCATTTATTCTTATAGAGCGCTCGAATGCCCATAGGCGTCTTGGCACTAGCTGAAAACCAAAAAAGACCCTCAGAGTATTGCTAATTCGTGGAAAACAACCATGCTTTCAGAGATTTCCTGAAGAGCAGGAGACTGGGCATTGCTTTTTTTAAAAAGCGAAAGATCATTCCAGGCTTTAGTTGCATTAAGCACAAAACCTCTTCCACACCATGTAGCGCCCTTGACGCTCGGCACTAGGACCTTTTTGGCGAGTGCTGATCGTAAAGATCTGGCTGGAACATACCAGCTAAAACTCTTCTTTAAGAAATCGGGACCTTGATCATGCAACGCTTTGCAAGCAATGCAAAGCGACTTAAAGAGTATCCTCTGTCTTACAGGAAACCAGTGAAGCTTCCCGATAGCTTTAGAAACAGAATGGTACTTGGGAATTTTCAGGAGCAGCCTGGCAGCCACATTTTGTAGAGTCTGGAGTTTGTTGAGCATGTGCTGATGGGCGTTCAAATAAAGTCCATTGGTGTAGTCAATCTTAGCTAGTACCAGAGAGGTGACTACTGTTTTCTGTAAGTAGACCGGAATGAGCGGTAGGATCTTCTTGATCAATCTCAGTGAATGGTAGGCAGCGGAGGTAACTGCATTCACCTGGTCATGATATGAGAATTTATATCGGCTAAAACCAGTGTGGGAACTTGTGTTCCTGTTTAGAAAGCGAGAGAACTGTGCTGACACTTCACCTAGATTGTTGTTCCTATTGGGTCAGGGCCAAAGCTGATTTTTATAGGTTTGTCCTTGTCTGTGGTAGCAAAATGAACAAAAAACGATGGACTAGAATGCAACCTGAAATAATTATCGGCATCCAAGATTAATTCAAGCATTACCCCATCACGTTTTTTTCTCTGGATTTACTTTGTACCACTGCATGCCCCATCCTCTCTCTACTGTGCCCAAATGTGTCTATCTCATGACGCAAGGCTTACCAAACCCCTCCTCTCCCCTTTCCTCTCTGTTGTGCCCTGTATGTGTATGAAAAAGATGATCGGTCTAGATTCCCAGCATGCTTCTTCTCTTCTATTTATTTTTAGGAGACAAAAAATACGAGGCTCATAAAATCAGGTACATTACACCATCTGCAGATTTGCATTTTGAAATAAGACCTGTCACATAAACCATTGCTACATGTCTTTGGAAGAAGTTCATAAAATGATGAGCAACCCTTGTTCACCATTGCTTAAAATGTCAGTTTTCCCAGTGTCGCTGTTGAGCGGGGAACAAAGAGCAAAAAATGCACATCATGTCTTAACCAAAATACCTGCAATATACTGGTGTTTCTAACCATACACATACAACAGGTACGTGATGTGGTTGCCTTCCTCTATCAGAGCATGCTCCCCACCGCTGTGATACCCTTTAATTCCACAAGGAATGTGCAGACACTTTCAAAATGTGTCAGACGAAGAGCTGTATTACCAACAGTGTTCCACCTGCGAAAATGGCAATCAGTGCACTTCACCGTGCAAGTGCTGCACTTTGTTATAACTGAAGTGATAATGAGATGCATATTCAACATGACCAAATCGGCACTTCTTTAAGCAGGCGTCATCTTTCCCATCCTATAGTCGTATTTTTAGGACCTTCCCTTAAACATCAGTAGTGAGAGTCCTGCAGGCACGCAACTTCAAATGATGGAGCAATCTGATTGGAGAAGAGGGATTTTTTTCCGTTGGTAGTCCCACGGGAGCGAGGGGCTCCCGATAGCCCCACGGGAGCTCTGATTGGCTGGCCGCAACATGAGTGGCAATGTTGCGCCCACCATTTCAGGACACGGGACCCTGTCCCCGTGTCCTAGAAATTAAGTAAAAATAAGGTGTAAGTAGCAGGGTATGGGTATCCTGACTCCCTGGACCTTATTGGGGGGGATCCCAGAGGCATACACCCTGGCGCCAAATAAAAAAAAAATATTGAATTGCCGCGATCCCATGGGACTCTCACAGGAGCCAGTGGGACTGTCCTGGTCTTGAGTCCCAAGGGAGCGCATGGGCCGTGCTGACTCCTGCAAGAATCTTACAGGTTAGGAAAATCATTTATAAAAGGGATGGGGGGGAGGTGTGAGTGTCTATGGTGGCAGTTTGCCCTGTGGCTAACCCATGCGGTCACAGCCAATGGCTGAGCATTGCGGGGGTAGGGCGCCCGCGGAGTGGACCCAGGGCCTGGCCAAAGCTGAATGTCAAGTCTACTTTTTGAAACATAAGTTGGATGTACCTTTAGTTCTTCTTGGTTTTGATGACTCCAACATTTTTCTTTTAATATTTAGCAATATTTGGAGTCAAGAGAACATCTAGGTCGCTCTGCTTTTGAAGAGGACTGTATGAGGTTCCTTTGCTGCCATCATCATCATCACAACTCAGCTGTTGCCCATATTCTGGCAATAAACAGAGTAGATCCGGTGTCTTCTGTCAACTTAACTAGCGATGTAACTGTATAACTGTGCAACCATGGTGCACCCGCTCTACATGGGCAGGAAGCAGTCCTAGTGCACTGTGTGAGAGTACAAACACACTGTCATCCACGCACACATACACACAGAGGCCCAAACACGCACACACACAAACGAGTCATAGAGGCTTAGACACACAGGTAAGCACACCCAAATGCATGCTCACATGCATGGATACACAGATACACATGCGCAGGCCCACAAAGGTGCACACGCCCGCATGCATGCTTGCATACACACACACAATTAATATTAACCAATATTGTAATGGTGAAGAGTTGTGTATAAATTATCCCCAATAAATAAGAATTTGAGGCTCCGTGGTACAAATAGCACGATACATGACTTACGGAAACTTGGCGCAATCAATTACTCCACTTAGACATAATGTATCCGATAACCAGGCACGGAAGGCAGTATATTGTCTAATTATATTATCACACGTCTACTCATCACATATAAAGATATCAAAGACAGCACGTCATCGCCTTCCTGAGGTTGCGCTGCACCACTGCTGCCCTTCAAACCTCTACAAGCACGTCCCCAAAACCAAGTTTGTTTTGTTGACTCTAGGATTTGGCGCACATGCTGACTGAAAACTTACACCCAGGGCAATTGTTGTACACAATACAAAGGGTATTTTTAGCAGGCGCATTCCACTTGCCACTCTGCAGCATCCCTCTAAGCCGGACACTCTGTCCTTCTCATTCCCGATGACTGACAGCTGAATGCCAGGGCTAAAGCTAATTGCTACCCATGACCTGGCTGCCAGCTCCTCGCTCATTAACCCCCAGCAGCCGCCCCACAGGTGCCTCCATCTGGACGATTAACACAAGAATGTCACAAGAAGGGCCCCCGTGGCCCGTGGTGACAGACACACACATACACAGCCCGCATTTACACGGAAATATGTTAATCCCGCCACACCACGTGGCACCCGCCCTACCTTTATAAAAACGGATGGGAATGAACCCCTGCCAGCGCGAGCCCAGCTTCCCCGCAAGGTGGTACGGCGTCCTACGGAGGGCGCCTCGCGCGCACACGCACACAACCGCCGAGTGCAGCGCACCGGCGTGGGCTTAAAATGGTTACAAGACGCGGCATTAATTGGGCGTCACCTCTCCGGTTTCAGGCGGCTGGCAGCCAGGATTGTTTTCCCAGGTGAGGAGCAGGTCTCACAAAAGAATCATGCCTCGAAGGCTCTGGGAGAAAAAGAAAAACAGCATCACTGGAACAAAATGGTGGGTGCAAAAAGTGTACACTTGTGGGTGGCTGAAAGAGTTTGAACATGATGTGTCGCATCTGGGTGAACTCCGTGGCCCACCGTGCTACAGAATGGTCTGATTACTTCCCGGTAATCTTCATTACTAGTAGTATTACTTGTACTCGTGATAGTCATTACTAATGAGGTGAACCCCCATAAGCAATGGCTGATACGAGGTCAAGAGATGCAGAGGTAATGGCTCAATTACTTACCGATAATCTTCATTACTCTTGGTCGTACCTCTACTTGTACCAGTCATTACTTATGAGGTGAACCCCCATGTAGAGTTGGCGGGCGCTAGGCCCACATACTCCGATAGTGATTACACGGACACAGATAGTTGGGGTAGATAACTGGCCCAGAACACGTGCGCTCGGCCCCTTTTATTGTCAGGGTCACCTGACTGGTGACGCCTGTGGTGGGTGGGTGTTCAGTGTATGTACATCATCGGGGAAACACTAGAATGTATCCAGCCGGATACTACATCCCTCCCAAACTTTAATAACGGTCAAAACAATGAAGTCCAGACCTGTGGGAGAGAATATACTTTGAAAACAAACATAACAATAATAACGGCTTCCACGTAGTCTCTTTCGCTGCTGGTCATCCGCCAACGAAGGTATCCTTGCAGCTGGGGCCACTAGTTCTCCTTGGCACGATGGCGGGGTGCCCTGTGGATGTAGTCTTCCTTGGACTCACAGCGTGGAAGTGTGCTCTACAGTCTCTCTCTTCCTGTTCCACATACAGTGAAAGTGCAGATGATAGTGGATCAGTTCTGTGTTGTTTTCCACTGTACAGTCCTGGGTGAAGTATATTCTCCATCTGGTGATTCACTATCTCCAATGGGATATGCAGTTGCAGGACGTCCCTCTCACGGATGCCCCTCTCTCGTGGGTGTCCCCTCTCACCGGACGACCCGGAGGCCCTTTGCTGCCAGGCTTCCACTGGACCGGTGGACTCCCGCCTTGTCGCTCCAACCACGTTGGAGGAATCACTACGGGTCCTTTCTCCGTGTCCCAAGCTCCACCTGAAAAGGGTGTTGTTGGCACTTGCTCCTTTGCGTGCTACCTTTGTCCTCCCGGGATTTCCAGACCGAGCTTCAACAGTCCATCTCCCGTGTCGGGACCCGCTGCCACCGGTGTCCCAGAGGCCTCTGCCCCTTGGATATCCACGGTCCTGTGTCCGTTCCATCCCAGAGGTGGTTGTTACCAATGGACCGGCCTGCTCGCCTCTGTCATCCCCGGGTGATCTTGGGATTCGCAAGTAGATGTGTACTCCCAGTGATGCTGATGTTCTCCAGGTACTGTGTTCGGATGTTCATGCACCTTTTCACTTTCCTCTTCGGGTGTTCCCCTTCTGGTGTGTGTGTTGACCTGTCGCGCACACCTCTTTACTCTTCTCCTCTGCTTCTCTTCCTTCGCCATGGCTTCTTGCCACTCAAGTTCTGTCTTCTCTTTCCTTCCTTCGCGACGCGGTCTGGTCTTCTCTCCTGCTGGTCTGCCCTAACCAGGCTTCTCCGTGTAGCGTGCACTCCACTCGTTTCCCCCTGGTCTTGTCCAAACACTAGGACACTGTCTTCACTTCGTTCTGTGACTGGACCTGTCGTCGCGACCTTCTTTCGTACGATTACTTCTGACTTCTAGTTAATGGTGTTAGACTTTTCGTCCGTCTCGGTCTGGTCCTCTTCGCGGACCTCTCCTGGGGTCCTCTTCATAGACATCTCCTCGGTCGTTCTCTTCACGGACCTCTTCTCCATTCTTCTTGTCGGACCTCTTGTCAGATCTCTTCCTTCTCTCTGACCTTATCGCAGGTCACGTCACTCTCTGACCTCTTGTAGGTCGGTGTCATCCTTGCGACCATCTGGTAGGTCAGCTTCTTCCTCTTCGCGACCATCTGTCAGGTCGGCTACTTCCTCCTTGTGACCAACTGGCTGGTCAGCTTCTTCCTTGCGACCATCTGGCTGGTCGGCTTCTTCCTCCTTGCGACCAACTGGCTGGTCGGCTTCTTCCTCCTTGCGACCAACTGGCTGGTCGGCTACTTCCTCCTTGTGACCAACTGGCTGGTCAGCTTCTTCCTTGTGACCATCTGGCTGGTCGGCTTCTTCCTTGCGACCATCTGGCTGGTCGACTTCTTCCTTGCGACCATCTGGCTGGTCGGCTTCTTCCTCCTTGCGACCATCTGGCGGGTCGGCTGCTTCCTCCTTGTGACCATCTCCTTATCTCCCTTGCGGGTCTTCGTGCTTCTGGTGGTCTGCGCCATTCGTTTGCTTCATTGGGCGCACTTACTGCGCACTTCCTTCGGTTCCTTCTGAGACTTGCTGCTTTGGGTGGTTGTCTTGTAGTCTTGCCTCTGCGGTGATCACCTGTGGCCACTAGGCATCACCGCTCTCTCCGTCTTCGGCCCTGGTAGTCTCTGTTCGGCTGTGAGTTTCCTTTCACTCTTCCGCTTGATATCCCCAGGCGTCTCCGTTTTCCTTTGCCAAAGGGGGGCTTGCTGGCGCGTTCCTGCGCCTTGTCTCTTCCTCCTCAACGCTGCGTAGTGGCTTGGCACCACTCAGGCATGGCAGCTTTACTGCACACTCACTTTGTGCACTTGGCAGTCCTCACTGTCCAGCTTTCCTTGCTTGCCAGTGTACTGCACACTCCTCGCTGGGGTGGATGCAGTGTTGCTTTCAGGGTTCCTTTTCCCCTCCTACTTGATACCCCCAGGCGTCTCCATTCTTCTTGTCTTTTACCCTTGTGCACTGCTGTGCTCTGCTCACTGTAGAGGTGCCATTGATCCTCTGTGTGCACTGATGCTTTGAACTGCCACTGTTGTGCATTTCCCAGGCTGGCATCACCTGTGTGCACTGGGCAGTCTTGGTCTCCAGTTCTGTTTCCTGATCGCGGTTGCGCAAAACGGCCACTAGATGGCGCTGCAGCTCTAATTTCAATGGCCACTGCAGCCTCCCGATATTGCCGGCCTCGTGCACTCTCTTTTCGGGCCGAGAGCCAGGCCCGTCTCCACAACGCTGTTCTGTCCACGTCCACCACGGGACACACTCTCTGGCAGCAGGAGTTCGCACAGGGAGCTCATCCCTGCCCGGTAGGTGTTTTTTTTTTCTTCTTTTATTGTGGCCTTCAGTCTTGTGTCTCCTGGCTGCACTGGGACCTCCTGAGCATGCTGGTGCTGCCCCTTCTCTTCGTGCATGCCGGCCATGCACCCCTTCTCTCTCCGGGCAGGGCACTGATACCAAAGGCTGCCCCCACTACACACACAGGCGGATGCCTTCTCGTCGGCCTGCCGCCCCTCCTCCCACTCACCCGGTAAGTTTATTTTTTCATTCAGTCGGTGAGGGATGGAGGGTGAACCCTCGGCTCCACCAGTCTCTCTATCTTTGCGGCCCTGCACATTGGGCTCCCCTCATCGCGCTGGCTCCGCGTCACTACTCCTCAGTCGTGGGCAGTAAACCGGGTCTCCTTCAGTCTACTCGCCCGCTCTGCACACACCACGGGCCGTCTCAGCACTCTACAGCACCTCTTTCTCCTTCAGTACGGGTTTGCTGTGGCGTGCCCTTGTCTCACTTCTCCCCGGTAGCCGTTCTCACCCCCACATGCTGCCGGAGGGCTGGGGAGACAGTCCGGAGGCCTCCGGTGCCTGGCCTCGGAGCTGTGGATGGGTGATCATTCCCCGGGACCACGTCACCCCTGGAATCGGGCACTGCGGCTTGGGCGGCCCTTCTCTTCCCATACGGCTGCATTCACAGGCTCACCTCTGGCTTGAGACTCGGTGGGCTCCGCTGATGCGGGTGGGCTCCGCTCGCTCTTTGTTCGGGCTTCAGGAGGCTGGTGGCAGGGGTATGCCACCGGCTCCCGCACTCGCCACGTGGTCTCTTTCTCCCGTGTGCCACCACGCATTTGCGGCACGCCAGGTGCGGGTGGGCTCCCGATCACCTCTTTCCCCCTGTCAGGCCCGGGGCTCTTCAGATGCCCCGCAGGCCATCCGGCGCGTCGCGCGCCTGCTCACCGGGGGTGCCCTCAACACGGGCAGCACGCTTTCCCCCTCACCACCTTCCAAAAAAAGCGGCTGCACACAGGCTCTTCTCACGCCCTCGGGGTTTTCTACTGAGTTCTTCAGCTGCTGCAGGGGGTGCCCTGGACCGGGGCAGTACTCTCTCCCCCTTGTCCACCTTCAACAAGGCGGCTGCACACGCGGGCAAGTCCCGCTCGTCGCCAATGTAGAGTTGGCGGGCGCTAGGCCCACATACTCCGATAGTGATTACACGGACACAGATAGTTGGGGTAGATAACTGGCCCAGAGCACGTGCGCTCGGCCCCTTTTATTGTCAGGGTCACCTGACTGGTGACGCCTGTGGTGGGTGGGTGTTCAGTGTATGTACATCATCGGGGAAACACTAGAATGTATCCAGCCGGATACTACACCCCATACATAATAACTGGTATGAAGACCAGGGATGCTGAGGTAATTTGGAAGCAACTAAGGCTGTCCGAATGATTTTTGCTTATTCTGTCGGATAGTTGTTGAATGCATTTGGGAGATGCATGCCGCCTGAAGATGCACAGTTTCACTGTGGGCAAAATACGCAAAGCCCCAGATTACTTTAGCCACTAAAAAGTGTATGGCTGCATAATCGCATTTCTGTGACTCCATGAGCAACCCTACGGCATCCATTAAGCACTTCAAGTGCCAGCTGGAAATCTGTAGCAAAGGGAGCGCAAGTGATTTGCTGCGCATGAATGACAGCAGGGGGCCCGGTGACTTGAAAGCGAGGCCACACCTTCTCATTTCCATGGATGGAACAATTTGTGGGGGGAAGGGGTGTTACAAGCCTACAGGTATAAGTGACCTAAAACGTACATGCCAGCATTAATATCTTCAAATTATTTATAAAATACATCTATATGCTCTCGGTAACAGTATTTCATGCTTCAGGGAAAATGCTAACCTAATTTCTACCCGCATCTATGGTAGTGACAGCTGGATGTGAAAAAAATCTCCTAGCATAAACTCAACACCGAGAAAATTGGGATTCTCCTGAGGGTACTTCCTTTTATCTCTCTCTGTCGCTCTCTTTCTCTCTCTCTCTTTAATATAAATATATATATATATATATCCACAATACAGTCCTCAGTCCTGGTTCGACCCTAGCAGGGTCGTTGTGCATTACAAAGTGCAAGGTACACTGTGTTTTTCATATGCCTCCCATATCCGGAGTATATATATTTATATATCCCACTGGGTAGTTATAGGACCTAGTTACTGTAGGAAATTAATTTTTTGGTTTGCTAATAACTTTTGGTGCCATTTGATGAATCTTCACAAATCTTTTAAAAAAAATATATATATCCACCTCAGTTCCTTTCTTGAAAAAAGCTATAACTCATGCCCTCTCCGTGCACTGCTTATTACATAGATAGATAGATAGATATGTGCACATTCTCACTCTCTGTTTCTTTTCTTTCTTTCTGCTCTCTTTCAGCAAAGAGATGAAGACACAGCTCTTTAAAGAACCCTACATTGCAAATAGTCCATCTCCCCTCTCTGAAACCAGCACTTCTCACCTAGACTCAGACTACGATTGTACCTCTTCCTTTGACCCTGTACAGTGCTCCACTGCCTTTTGGCTGGGTTTACGCAATACAACTGATCATATGCAAATATACACTTGTGCTCCAATTTTGTACTTCCCCAAAAAGTATTGATAGGTAAAAATTAATTAAATATTTAGTACTGGGTTAGTCGAAGCTAATAATGCGTAGCTTGTCAAGTAAGAAAGTATTGACTTTTGTTCATTTGAAAATCATGACCTTTTATTCCATCTCAATACTTTTCCTCAACTCGCCTGATTAAAACACTCATTTGTCACAGGCTTTCCATCTCCTGCTTTGTACAAGCTCCCGATTCCGCTCAGAATTTGCGCTGTAAAACACTCTAACCTAACTTAATGAGCATCGTCATTCCACCAAACTTGTAGTGATAGTGGATGTAACGTCACATACCTTTGTAACCCATGGATGACAGACAGGAAGTGACATCACAATACCTCCTTCTCATGATGGCTGCTGTTTGCTTTCTTAAATACTGAAAAATTGAGACAACAGCCTATTATTTGGCAATGAACCATAATAGGCAGAAACAACCATATTTTAAAACTTGAAAAAGCCAAAAGAATTTTAACTTCTAAAAGATCAATGGTCGGAATAGTTCAATCAGAAAGGATGTCAACTGCATCACAGGGTAACAACAGATACTACTACCTGTTCACAAACGCTGTCCCTCGATATAACATGCTTTTTTGCTTGGAGTTGTGTACTTTCAATATTTATGTCGCCCCACTGGCCAGGATTGTCCGATCCTTTGGATTGGAGGTGTTGTCCTAAGCCGACGACACGCAAATCATGGTGTCTATTACCCACAGCGTTTGGGAATCTGCCACTAATTTCAAAAGCTGTATGCAAGCAGTCTCCTCTTGGATGGTTGAGAATTATCTTAAACTCAACGGGGACAAAACAGAGGTCCTGATCTTTGGAAACCAACAGAATGTCTGGTCCAATGATTGGTGGCCAGATACGCTTGGTTCTTATCCTTGCCCTGTATCCCATGGAAAAAATCTAGGGGTCATAGTGGACAACTCTCTCTCTCTGAGCCCTCAGATTAATAGAACGGTGTCCACCTGCTTTGGGATCATTAGGACTCTCAGGAAAATCTCCCATTTCCTCTCTTTCGCTTCCCGAAAGCAGGCAGTTATTGCCTCAGTGCTGTCCAGATTGGACTACTGTAATGCCCTCTATTTGGGCATTAACAAGGGCCTTGTTCATCGTCTGCAGCTGGTGGAGAATGCAGCAGCCAGGCTGGTGATGGATCTTCCTAAATACCACTCAGTCTCGGCTTCTGTCAGCAAGCTGCATTGGCTCCCTTTAAACTGAAGAATTCTGTTCAAGGCTCTCTGTCTTACTTACAAGACCTTCTATGACCTAGGTTCAGATGGCATCAAAGGGCTTTTCTGGCGCTATGTTCCCACTAAACAGCTTAGATCAGCCAGTAAAATTCTGCTGGCAGTCCCCAGGTTTAAGAGAGCCAGATGGGGAGGCAGAGCCTTCTCCGTTGCCGCTGGTAGGCTCTGGAATTCCCTCCCTGCTGATATTTCTGGACAAGTGTCTCACTCTCTCTTCCGCAAGGCTCTGAAGACCTGGCTTTTTACCGGTACATCAGTCTGAGGCTTACTTCTATTTCTGTCTGACAGCCCCTCCTGCAGCGCCTTGACGCCTCTGGGCTAAGTTTGCGCTTTAGATGACTAATATTCATTCATTCATTTCAAGTTAAGGCGTTTTTTCCCGTAGCAAGCCCGTGACATACTGGAGAGTGCACAAATAAGATCACTAAAAGTGAACTTAGGACACAAAAAGACTTAACAACAAAACCACATAGTAAATCATAATTGTAAAAAGCTTGAAGAATCCTAATTTGACAGCTATCTACACATTTCAAGGAAGAAAACAAGGATTGAAAGCTGCAGTATTAACAGTTTAAGTGTACATAAGCTGTAACCTCCCCAATTCATTGAGATGTGGAGCCTTTCCAAATTGCTGGAGGCTAGACACCGGTCTCCAGTTCGCTTGAAGCTGGAACCTATGCAATTAGCTGGAAGCTGGAACTTGTCCAATTCTTTGGGAGTTGGGATGTAGCCAATTCTCTCTTGAAGCTGGGGCCTTTCCAATTCCCTGGGAGCAGGGACTTTTCCTGTGCTCTGGGAGCAGGAACCTTTCCAATTTTCTTGAAGTTAGAGCCTTTCAAATTCTCTGGGAGCAGGGGCATTTCCAACTCTCTGGGAGAAGGGACCTTTCCAGTTCTCTGGGAGCAGGAACCTCTCCAATTTTCTTGAAGCTAGTGCCTTTTGAATTTTCTGGGAGCAGGCACATTTCCAGTTCTCTGGGACCTTTCCAATTTTCTTGAAGCTAGGGACTTTCAAATTTTCTGGGAGCTCCAATTCTGAAAGCAGGCACCTTTCCAGTTTTCTGGGAAATTTCCAATTTTCTTGAAGTTAGGCCTTTTCCAACTTTCTGGGAGCAAGCACCTTTCCAATTCTCTGAAAGCAGGCACCTTTCCAGTTTTCTGGGAACTTTCCAATTTTCTTGAAGTAAGACCTTTTCCAACTTTCTGGGAGTAAGCACCTTTCCAATTGTCTGGGAGCAGGGGCCTTTCCAGCTTTCTGGTAGAAGGGACCTTTCCAGTTCTCTAGGAGCAGGGGCCTTTCCAAATCGCAATCCGTTGAGACTTGAAGACAGTGGAAGTATTTCATGATGAATGGAAAGTAGGTCAGTGCGTGACTAGGAACAAAAGTGGAGTCACCCTGACCAGAGAGATAGTATGAGTAGCGTACACCTTAGGTGTCCATTAGCATCTCTGTATTATTAAAGGATCTAGAACTTTCCGAAGGAGATTTATGACCTAGTAGCAAACAAAGACGTTTTGTCTAATAGCGAAGTACATAATGGATAAGGCAGAAGTGTGGAAGAAGAAGAACACTATGTTTTTTGATTGCATGGGGTGTACAGGTGTATGGTTTTGCTTTGCTTAAGATCCAAAGCTTGCCCAAATGCACTGCCATTGAGAACAAGCACAGAATGACAGATAACAGTGGTGCCCTTATGAAAGGAAATTCAGTTCAACATCCAACATCACTATGCTGATAAGCATAAAGAGATAAACATTTGTTTACATATTTGTCTTCCAAAAATTAACCTGTTAACACCCAGAGAGGACTGTGAGCCATCATGGCTCTACCATGCTTGAGCCGGTGTATTATGAAGTATCCTGGTCAGTTCTATGGAATGATCTTGCTGTAGAGCTGTGCATCAGCCTCTGCGTGCCCTGAGGAGCAAGACCTAATTCAGCTCCTACACTCAGCGGAGATGAGCCGCCGTCTTCCGTTTCCTGCCCAGGTGATTGGGCGGGTTTCCGCATGCTCGATTTACATCAAGATGAATTCAGCTTGCTTACTGTGTGACTGGAAACCAAGAGCAATCCTTCTACAACCTCCGGCTGTAATCAGAAAATATTTAATCAAAGGCTGCACCACTAATTATTAAGGCATTCACTAGCTAAATAGCAATTACCGTACCTTGCAGCAGGAACGTCATGAATAAAATGAACCACAAGACATCTCCTTGAAGGGGCTGGGGAGGGCGGAGCCTGTGGAGACAGACCAGGCAGGTCTTTCAGAACATCTGGGAAATCTGGTTTTCATTATTCTCTCTTCCTAGCTCCAGGTATTAATAATAACAAAAAATACAATAAGAATGATGAGAACAAGAGTGAATTAAGGCATTTCTATAGCAAGCATAGAGGATCGCAGCACATTGAGGTGCTGGAGAAACTGCCTCCAGGCACTTACTTTGTCTGGGTAACAAACACCGTGCTATAGATCTGCTTGGCAGTGAAAACTTAAATATATTTTTATTTATATAGCATTAATGCAAGCCTTTGCCTTTTTTTCTAAGAACGATCAGTTTTAGCATATAAGGCAAATGATGCACATGGAAATAAAACAAATTGCTCAGGACCAATCAGTTTGATAGAGTGGTAAGCCAGGATTAAAATCTAGGTGTCCTCACTCCAGTGTGGACAATATTGCCAGTAGACCATGACTCTATTTTATCATGAGTTTTTATATGAACAGATCTGTTCAATAAAAATGTAAACCTATTCTTCTGCAATATCATCTTGCATGTTTGTGTTTTTTAAATATGATCATCACAAACCTGTATTTTTTAATATTGGCAAAGTTGAAAATACGATTTTGAAAACCCCATTCACTACAATTATGTGGATTTGATTTTTGACTAATCATCTGTAGCACATCTCCGCAGGACCATTGCAAGCATCTTGTAAGGCCTTCGGAAGCCCTGGCACATTACAAATTGAATATCTATTGCACAGCCTGTCTTCTGGGAACACCCCATATGCAAATCTTGCTGTGTACTAATGGTAAAAAACCCGTTCGTTGAACAGATCAGACTCCACGTGTTCAGCTTCCAAATGCTTCAAACTTGAGCTATCCATTTTCAGTGTAATGCAGCGGCATGCAAAAAAAACTAAACTTAAAAACTAAGCACAATTCACCAGTCACCTGTTTTTGAATTTTGAAAAGGACCATCTTAAACTTGAAAGTGCCTGCCTTTAATTGTCTTTTTAAAAAAAACAATTTAGATATTTGGCGGGCAAAAGATATTGGTGAAAAACATGCACTGCGAAGTGAAGTCAAAATTATACCATGCAACAAGAACAGACAGCTAATGAAGGAAGCAGTGACTTTACCCAAATAAAGGATTGTTGCAAGACCCGTCTATCCTATTCTACATTATGTGCAAAGCCTTTTATAAATTACACTCTATAGACCTCGCTTTCTGCCAAGCTTTTGGTCCGTTGACCTTAATCTAGATGGAAATGTAAACGGTCACAGTTTTTTGTCATAAGTCTGCCTTGGATTCGGCCCTCGTTGGACCAAAATGGACACCCCTACATTATGGGCCCCATTTTTTTTAATTTAACCTACATTTATGAAACTTTTTGGCTTTTCTAGCATAACGGGTCTAAAGTTCTGTAGATTCCAAAGTCAAAACTTTAAAGCTCGTTGATCCTGAAGTGGTACAGCTAATCATTTGAAATTCACAAAAAATACTAAATTCTGAAAAATGTTATCGCGCTTATTTCCCTCTAGCTGTACAGTTTGTTTTATGGACTTTTTCAACAGATCAAGACATTCTATCTAATGTATATAAAATGCATCAATCATCACTTTTAATGCTTTCTTTACTCTCGCAATGGGCAGGCCTCATGCATGAGGAAAGTCGCCCTTCAGAATGTGTGAGGTTGTGCCCTGAGCTGATTTCCATAAATTATAGTTATTTGCAGAATTAGAAAAGGTGATCTCCCCAAGGTAATGAATTGCACACCCCACAGCCCCCCTGACTGACTATTTTTCCTTTCCTGCGTGTCAAGAAATTAATGAAATGATCGTACATATTTTTCAACACCGGAGTATATTTGGGAGTTTTTACTGGCAATTTGGATGGAGCGAATCAAAAGCAAATATGATATTTTGTTATGTAAGACATTTCAAATCTAATGGCAAGTCACTACTTACATAAAAAATACAAACCAATACGCTTTTCCTAGGACAATCAAATAAATAATTTACCTTCTGAAAAGTCTTTGCAAATATTGACACGAAGTGGCATAATATCTGCGAATGTCACACTATTTGATTGCAAATATTAGTGATCTCTGAAGGGCAACCGGTGAAGCAAGACTGGGCATATTTGCATTTCTGTTCCCTAGCATTAAGGTACGTTCTGCATTATCCTGTTCCATTGCAGCATATCTTCTCTGTGCAAAGGGACAACCAAACAGTGTCAGTCAGTGAATTTCACAGGATTTTCTTTTGTGACATTACAACTTCCAAGTCCTTCTTGCAAATCTGTTTCTATGGCTTTCCTATAGCTTTCAGTGCTCATTTGCACATGCAGTGCTTTACAAACAAGCTTAGTTCCATCAAGTCAAGCAAGTGTACTAGCAGCAAGGTGCACAACCTGATGCTAAATAGCAGCAAAGGGTTTCCGAAATATTTTTCACATTTATATATTGTCTAAATATGTAAATTAAGCTTAAAGTTACAAGTAAAAGTAATATGGCCAATCCCTAAACGATTAACAACGACCTAATAAGAAAGCAAATGAAATAAAGGCAACTGATCGTTGATACAAATGTCTATAAACTATGGATTTTAAGCAGAGATTAGTCAAAACAGAGTGTAAAATAGCTTTATTAGGGTTATTTGGAGAACCGAAAGTAACTTCACAGCAGGCCGAGGAATTAGTTGGTCAATGAGAAGGTCAAGACAAAAAAACACAGGTCTTGTATGAACAAATTAAAAGCAAACACTCTTAAGAAGTCGATAATCCCAAGATACAGTAAACAACAAGCATCAAAAAAATGGCAAGTAGCATGTGTATATCACAGATTTTGACAAGTAGACAAATACAACCCATCAATAAAAACAACAAGGTAAAAGTTAAACATTGATTTATGGAGCCCTTCATGACCTCAGTTTTGGGATGAGGTTCGGCACAAATTAAGTAATTTCTTAAGAATTAATCTTCATTCCCTTTGATGATCTGAACTTGTCTAGAGGGCATTCCAGAGCACATGACCCTAGGGCTAAAAACGGGGCAAGGGGTGGCATTGATTAGCCAGTGGATCCTCTTATTTCAAGCCAGATCTACCGGAGTGCCATTTTAAGCATCAATCAGCGGAGCCCCCTTAAATAAGATATCGATGAAAACTGCTGCAATCAGCATTAGGGGGGGGAGGGGGGGCAAGTTAACTGCAGCTGCTAAAACGAGAGGGATTCATCCGTTAAAGGCAATAGTACAAGTTAAGGCAAAGACTCAACCTCCTATTACATAAAATAGACCTGGCAGATCTGCTAATCATCAAATTAGATTTTCCGCTACAGTTGCTTCTGCATAGGAAAGCTGTTCCGTTGGGCGGGGGTGGGGGGCAATGCAACATTTAACAACACAATCCCTCACATTGAATTTCATCTGTTTTTCTCGGTGATGAACATTCTCCAGAATAAAATAAACACTGTCATTAATGAGATTTCTGTGACTACCTAAAAAAAAGAATGCAGTTGCAACTATTTATTTCAGATTACAACTAATAAATGTGGGGGATTTACACAACAACTATACCTTGCCTCTTTACATTAGATAGCCAAATTGTTTAATTATTTATCATCAAGGCATAGTCACACCCTACCCCATTTTCCCTAGTTCTGTCCCAAACACCGCCTCTTGCCCAAGGATGACTTATACAGCCCCAGAATGTTGCCTTTTTTCAATTTATATATACGGAATCTTAGTAGCAAAGATGGGATTTTTGACCCAAACACTAACTCTCTTTGTCACTATAACTGCTATAGCACAATGATTGACTCCTTATCAATAAAACTGACTCTTTCCCCCAAAGATTGACTCTTTATCATAAAGATGGTTTCAGTTTTCTGAAGGTAGAGTCACAAGCTCGCTGCCGACATCTGTGAGTGACCTGTAGCTTTCAAGTGTAATTCCTGAAAGGGCCAACCAACCCTTTCATCCTTCTGAGGTTGAAAAATAGTGCACCATTTTAAAATAGCATGATAAGAACCAATTGATACTTACAGGGCTTAGAAACAGCACCCCTGTGATATTTAGTGCTATATAAACAAAGAGGAACTATTTATATCATTAATCTCAAACATGGGCTGTCTATCCTGAAGACAGATTCTCCGTTGCAAGGGTGGGTATTTTGCCCTAGATTTAGGTCTGTATCCACTAGAGGACTATTCAACCCAGACACAGCTTCTACATCATAGTGGTATAGTCCCAGCTGCCTTTTGTCTCACTGTCAGCATTTCATGCTTAATAAGGCAATGCTCTTGCAGGGAGTAGGGGACAGAAGTATAGGGAAATGAACCTGTTGTTCAGGGTATGTAAGTTTGAACATAAAATAAAAACAAAATGGCATTCAAGGGCTGAGAGGGTTGAGAGCAATGGGGCAGCAGGACCTACAGGGTGGTATAGGGGAGAGGTTCTCCCACGCCCCTTGTAAGAGTTATGATGATAGGCCAGAATAACTATTCACAAATTGATATAAGGGCCTTAAGGGTTAAAGTTTCAAGGATTTATTTCATCTCAATAAAACATTGAAAATACATTATTTTTAGGTCTGGTATTAGCCAAGACCTTTTGATTTTACCAAGTTATAGGGGCTTGCAGACAGCCGTCTTTATTCATTTATCTGTTATTGTCATTCATTTTTGATTCCACCCTCTGCAATATACAGCATGAGGCAGCCCACTTCAGCCATTGGCTAACTTCACTGCGCGTGATGGCATTCTTCCCTTTCACAAGGGGCACATCCAAGTAGATCTCTTCAGTTCCAGGGACTACAATGGCAAGGTGTGCTTTCTTAGACCAAAAATGATTTTTGCTTTAAATCAATGTTTTTCCAGATTGACGAAGAGTCGGAAGCTCCCCCAATAATAAAGTTGTGGAAAAACCATTAAAAAACTAAACACACATTGACAAAGCCAAAAGACTGGCAGGCAACAGAAGACCGGTTGGCTTTTTCGCTGCTTGTGTGTTTTTTTTTTAACTCGATATTTTAGCATTTAAAATGGGCAAATCGTGTAAATCATAACATTTTCATACAACATGTAAATCATAACATTTTCAAACAACTTTTATGACTTTACATTTACATACAGTGCATTTTAGCTTGAAATCTTTCTTTTCTGTCGTTTTATGCTTATTTATTTTTTAAAAATAAGTAATATTTTGTCCCAAATTAGCAGCACACTCTCTCTTGTTGTCCCAGGAGGCTTCATGGTAGATTTTCAAACAGAACAAATTAAATTAGTGGTCACTAGGGGTCGCAGCTACGACCCCTGGCTTGCCCCTTGCAACACTTGGCACTGCCTTTACGACCCCTGGCCTCAGAGTTGGCAAACTTAGTGCCTGGAACACAGGAGCAGCTCTTCCTCATGGACGTTTGGAGCTGCATTCTCCTGGTTTTCTGTGAAATATTTTATTACACAAATAGTAAATAATATTATTCACTATTAGTGTAATAAAAAAATGGAGTGTAATGGGCAGGAATAGGACCCTATCTGACAGCTAAGGTACGTAAAAAATGATATTAAATGTGTGTTGTATGCATGCTTGCAGATGAGTGTGTTTATCTGAGAGGGAGTGCGTGAAAGTGTGTGTATGTTTAGGCATGTGTGTGTGAGTCAAAGTAAAGGCCAAATGGTGTGTGATGTCACTTCCTCTACACCTTGCATTTTGGTGAATTGACACCCATGAGCAAATTATGCTAGTTTTCAGATAAATCCCTTAGGTTATCAAACTTCTGCCTCTTAGCACAGGGGTTCGTGGGCAACACCATCATCAAAGGAGTAGCACATAAAACATTTACGTTGATGGGTAGCCGGCAGCCTTTGCCTTTCCCCGATGTCTCTACATCTACAAACATGGAGTCTGCCAGCATTACAGCTTCATGCAACACAAAAGCCCGAGCCGTCCTGTAAATCCATTTGTGACTGCAAGCTCTGTTCTGCTGATGGGAGCAGTTGTCATGCTTACACTGAGCTGTAAACACTGCTCAATCATTTGATCCTCCAGTTTTGTGGACAAGGGCACAACAATTGTCATATCCGTAGCCCGCGTAATTCTTTTTGTATGGGGCGAAAAGTGTGGGTGGAATGGCGCACAAAAGCTGACTGTAGCCACGATTGTGGTTCGCTAATACTTTGTAAGAGACAATTGAATCAGCTGATGGAAATTGGAGGCCGATGGTCCCTTGCTAATCATTGGCTTAGAGAGTTCCATCTGCATTTGAGCTAATTCTGATCAGGCAGATCCGATTTAGTTCAAGCTGCTTCAGCCCTCCTACAATAATAGAACACTCAGCAGTTTCACTACCTGCTCAACTTGGCAAAGGCATCCTCAGAGAAGGCTCAGCAATATGGCACCAGAGTGAGACGACTGCACGGCACGTCCGTCACCTACACAGTCGCCATCTTCCATGGCCCGCTGTCCTGCAAGAGCTCAGATTATGATAGGCATTTAGAAAGAAATCATATGTTTAGGGCTTTCACTGCTTCCTGCAGGCACAGGGGTATCTCTACTGTTCATACTTCTGTGCCCAGCATCAGATTTTGGGATTGGAAGCATAGACGCGCAAGTAGAGGAAGGACCACTGTTAAGTGGTGCTTGCATTGTCAAAGATTACTGTGAGCTAAAATTTAAAGCAGTTGTGGTCATACATTCTGTTCTTGGTGATGATCCCTCCCAAGGAAGTGTCATGCCCTAATAATAGGAATTGTAACTATCAACAAATGTATTTCAGTACAGCATGAGAAAGCACATTATCCATTTTATTCTATCACATAAAATACATTTGATGTAAATTGGCCTTCAAAATTGGCATACTTCTAGCAAATTTGCTGAAGCAGGGTCCAACGTCAAAATCACATTCTCAGCACATTATACATAGCAGAGTCTACAATGGCTTCAGTAGCAAAAAAAATATTTGCTGTTCAACCGAGGACATCTTGACAGGTACAGACTAGCGAATTTGGAAGATTTGCAAAACTGTCTTCTGGGGCACTGTAGGTGTAGGAGGGCGGGCGTTCTTCTGATAGGTTCTAGTGTCAAGTGAATCCTGATTAGGGGAGGGAGAGCTTAAAATAGTGTAATCGTATTCCACTTACCGAAGGTTTCTCCCTCCATCCTGTCCTATTTGCAATAATGATTTGACAAGGCCGACTGGCAAAGTAAGGCTGCTTGAGGTAATGCATGCTGTTAATCAGAGAGCGCCTCTATTTCAAGCCGGCGTGCCGACTGTGCGGGTCCTTGACAGCTTCTAAACCCTCCGGAACATTCCGCACAGTGAGTTAACGCCCCGGACATCTGACAATGACGTCTGATTTAAATTCATTCTACTCATCTTCTCCACAATCTGTATTTGAGCTTTGGAATGCTGAGAGCTCAATTGAAGACAATGGAATGGCAGAGGGTAATAATAATGGCTGGTAGAGCACGCCCCCCCCCCGCCAGTAGAATTTTCTAATAGCATTATAGCCTTCTGCCTCAATGTATACCGCTTATGTGCCCTCTCTCGTGTCCAAGGCCCTTTTCTGTGACTTGAGACTTTGATTTGGCGAAAGGTGCAATTAACAACTGTTGTAGCCCTCAGCAGTTGGATATAGGCTCCCTCTTTTCCATTTTTACAGATTTTTACAGATAGATACAGAGAGAAAACATAGTGTTTCTTGTTTGCATTTAGTTTTAAAAATGGAAAAAGACAGAAAATTTGTATTCTTTTAAGTGACTTTCCATGCTGTCTTTCCATCAGTTCCAAGCCAACCGCTGAGCAGATAGACGGCATGGGGAGTTTAAAACAAGTTAAGATTTCCTTAAATAACTACACACGCCAACATTCATTTGTAGTATAATGCTAGTATTTAACTGCAGGTGTATTGTTATGTTAGATTTACCTGCTTAATTTGGTAAAACACGAAAGGTGTCAAAGTATGAGCACGCCTTTATCAGTTTAAATAAATGTAGAAATATACCATTTTACAACTCCATTTATTCACAGAACACAAAAATAAATATGGATAAATACAGACGGAAATGTTAAAAAAAGAAATACCATAAAACCGGTAGCCCTAGATATAATACTATATTAGCCTATATCAAGATTTCCCCACAAGTATCTGACTATATTTCCACTCAGTATAAGAATGCAATATTATTAACCTGGTGGGGTTGGGTCCACATATTCTGTATCTGTTGATCCACCTTATTCAATGCCTTGCAAGAGATCCAAGTTTCAAACGCCTCGGTTTTATGCGGATGGCATTGCATCAGTGGCACCAAGCAGCTTGCATAAGGAGGAAGCTTGGGCACACAGATACCCATTCACCTAGCTGGGTCACAACTTTATTGATGCAGTGGCATAGTAGGGAGGCATGGCTAATCTTTAATGGTGTCTTTCCAGTGCTTTATTTATGGCAGTGGTTGCAGGGTGTGGGCACCAGCACTCTTTCTTTAGCATCAGGACCTTTTTTGTAGTCAGAGTTTGATCCATAACAAGAGAGAGAAAGGTGGATAATGGAGAAAGGAGGCGAGGCAGAGATAGCTAGGAATACAGTAACAGAAGGCGAATTCGGGTATGAAAAAGATGCCACAAGAAAGAGATAAAAAGACGAAAAGTGTAGGGTGGTGGAAGAAAGAGGAATCGGCTGGAATCTAAACTAGACATTCTTGGTATTTGGCACCCCCGGCATTCAGCCGCAGCACGTGTCTGGGAAAAATGTTTGGACCCTGCACTGATGTATTTATTTCTTTTATAGAAAGTAAGTGCTATGTCCAGGGTCAGACTGGGACAAGAAAATGCCCGGGCACTAAAATAAAAGTGGTCCCCTTTAGAGAACCACATAGATAAAAAAAAGTGGCCCACATTTCCAAATCAGGCCAGTTTTGACCTTGAAAAGACTCTGTATGGGTATTTTGCAAGGTATGGGAAACTGCATGCTTTTTTGTACTTGCTGCAGGCAATGTATGTGGCCATATCAAGGAAATCAACAGTAAAAGCCGGCCCACCTGACCATAACACAGGCCCACAAACTGCTAGAAAACTGGCCCACACACTGATCTATCAGACCAGCCCATCTGTCACTGCCTGATTGCCCTATAGGCCAGTCCGACCCTGGCTGTGTCCCTTCCAAATGAAAGCCGGATGAGGCTAAACACCTAGTTTGGTGTCACATGGAAACCAGATTCAGGCGGAAAGAATGCCCTGACGTCAGACTCTGCCGTCTAACCAATAGATCAAAGCCTTCATTCCGGCAACTGGCAGGTAAATAGAAGGCCTCCCATTGTGTGGCAAGCAATAGAAATATTCCACTCTTATCTCTGGGCTTCAGTTTGGTGGTGAGTGATGGTATCAATAACAGCATCAATGTTTTTCTCAGCTCGTGTGTAGGTTTTGGGCAGGGAGACTAGAATTCGTGTTGTTTATCTGTCTTGCCGGCTGCTGCAAAGATGTGCACATGTTCATTTTTGTAAAGGATTAATATTCGAGATACACAGATTTTAAAAAAAAGTGTGTGTGTGTATCTGTTTGTGTGTGTGTAATCAATTCATAATCCATGATAGTTTCTAAAAATTAAGATGCATTTACATTTTGGCTGCCTTTGACAAATCTTCCCTAAATTTTCAAATTATGTATTTTAAATTAGACTCCATTTGCTGAATCAGCACCAATTTTTCAAAAGTCCTGCTTTGTTTACTCAAACACATGCATGCATACATACATTTATTTATAAATATATATATATACACACACACACACACATATAAATATATATAAATATATAATACATACACACATTCAGTGAAAAAGGTTAGCTTTCGTTTGACCACCTTAACATAGGTTTAAAAAAAATCAATATTTGCTTGAAAAACATAATTAAAGTGCAGTTATGGTTATAAAATAAACCTGAAAAACCATGGAAATGTGCAAGTTACGATTTGTACTGCAATCCATAACTTACACAGCAGTCATGCAAACCATAACTCGCACCCTTGATTTGACAAACGCAATTAAATAAGCTTACGTATAAGAGTACATATATTACCTGTAACCGTATAAAAGAGATGTATGAATGTAGTATTATTAATTGGCTTGAGTACATGTTTTTCTTTACATTATGCTTTTATGAGTTGTTATTTATTGGTATAAATAGTGTAAGGCTTGGCCCTCAGCCCAAAATACTGCAGCTGGCAATTCCGTACTGCGCACGCCTTTGGCCGTGCATATCAGGTGTTGGCCATGGGCATGTTAAAACTCCACAGGCAGCCAACCCTGCTATGCATGGCCTTTGGCAATGCACAGCAGGAGTTGGCCACAGGGCCTGGCTTCTGGCCAGGCCCTGTTTTTAAATAAAATGGTTTAAAGGATTGTGGACACTGCGCTGGGGGTTCATGGACTCTTGCAAACTTGTGTACCCTTGTAGAACATCTCGTGGGGTTCACACACCCAGTTCTGAACCCTATGGGATGTCCACCAAAGATCCAAGACCCCTAGCTGTGCCTTTGGGGGCCACTGACAAGGATTAACAGAGCCTCAGAAGCTTACCCTGGGAACTGCGAACCCCTTGAAAAAATCTGCAATTACATTTTATTTAGACGTAGGGTGTGGCCATTAGGGGCCTCCGACCTGAGCCATGGAGTGTGGGGATACTTCCCGTGCTCCCTTATGATTGCTTCATACTTTCTTTTTTCAGGACACGGGAACTGTGTCCTGTAATGGCGGCTGAAGCATTTTATTTCTAGTTGCAGCCAGCCAATGAGAGAGCTTTGGATCCGCAGACCTGGTTTTGGATGCGTGGACCCAAAGTGGATTATAGGAGGAACGGTTTCCTCGTCCAATTGGATTGAGTTGTTTTGTCCAACGAAGGTTGTAGCGAGAATGGAGGAGACATCATAACTCACTCGATGCTTCATGACATACTCAGACGATTCTGGAACTTAAAGTGAATTTAAACATTCTTTCTGTCTGATTGTTTAGTTAATGCGAAGTTTGTTTTTCATCTTTAATAAGATACAAAACTGAATGTGCAAATGTATTGGGATTAACGCACCACAGCTGTTCATCAACTGTGGTGAGACCATGCCGCGACAAACTGAGAAGGCCACCAGAAGGCCGTTCTGAGAACATGATGCTACTTGAAACGTGTTGACTAAAGGCCTTTGTGTTCACTGTAGGAGGACTGACTGTCAGCCCTATGATTATTGCTGCAATGTATTTATAAAGCATTAAACCCCAGAGATGTCTGACTAATTGCAGTCCCTCTATGTAGCAAGGTAGAGCCTCTCCTGAATTTGAGCAGCTAAGAGTCTCTGAATATGCCCCAGGGCAGCCAAAAGTGGAGGCCAAAGCAACAAAATGGATTCTTTTTTTTTTTTCTTCTTTCCTTCATCAGCACTATGACTGATTCAGTCCCTCTCAGACGCCTGAACAACTATTAGCAAAATAGAACAGTGCACGAATAATGGCGCCACTGACAAAACGCATGTTTGTTTGTTGCACTAACCTCACCCCAAAAGAAGGGCCAACTGTGCAGCTACCTGCTGGAAAAAGGTGCTCTTTGCAGGGCTGGACTGGCCGTAGCAGGCACCGGGCGTTTTCCCGGTGGGCCGGAAGGGTGAGGCCGGTTTTGTTACGGGTGGCCGGTTTTGAAGCAATGCTGCAATATCGGCCGCCTGTAACAAAAGCTGCAGCGGGAGTGGTGCCTCCCACTCGCACACCCCAGCCCCCCCACCACCCTTGGGGGCCGGTTGAGCTGATTGCCAGGGCTGGTTCCAGTTCCTAGTCCGGCCGTGGCTGGTAACACCATATGGTAACACCTTATGTACGTAACTGAAAAGAGGAAGGAAACATGCAGTTCTTTAAGTGGGATGGAGAAAGGTGGGTGGGGTTGTAAATGGGGCGTGGCCCAAAAAGCGTGTCTTAGAAATTTCCACAAGAGTTGTGACCTACGTAAATTTGGGTGTGACCTAATACATGTGAAAGTGAATCCTGGTCTTCAACAATTCATAAATACTGTTTTAATTTTGTTTACACCAAGATTTTTACAGTTTAAAGTAGATATCACCCATTTCCTGTGCCAAAAACAATAAAACACTTGACAAGGTAACTTTCTTATTCTGTTGGAATGAAATTGTATCTTAACGCCTTGGAAAGCAATGGTAATTGCCCGTATCCACCATATTGCCTTGTCCCTGTATTTGCTATGCAGTTTTGATGCATGACAGGCAGGTAGATACTGAGTTTTTCTTCAGCCATCGAAGAACAGAACCAGAGAGCCTCATAGGGTCCTGGTTTCAAGTCTGTTTTTTTGCTTTTTCCCAGACCCACCCTTGGCAGTCCCTGGCATACTTTGCACATTGAAAACATGTTTTGGCCTTGCACGGCACAACCAACAACATGACACAGCCTGCTGGTGCTGGGCGACATGGCATTTGGCCGAGCTGTTAAAATACCCATTGTTCATGTTGGTTAAAATCCTGACTCAGTGAAATGAACCTTCTCGGCCCACAGGGCTCCTGTAAATGTCAAAAATGATGGAGCTATTTGTAAATTAATAAAGCGACTAATATAGTGAAGAACTGCAAGGCATGGTGTACAGAGAGTAGGGAGTGGAAGTAGCTGGTGTGCTAAAAAATGTATTCGTGAACAGTGCAATCAATATAGTCACACACGGAACACACTACATTGTTGTCTTTCATCTTTGGCAAATTATTAATGTTGTTGGCTTTTAAAGCAAGTGGGATCTATATATTCCCTTTAATGAATTGCTTAGATTTGCTCATCTGCTACCACTACTATAGAATCTGCTCCACTCTCGTGAAGGCGAAACCCCTCTCCGCAGCCCTTGCACTCTCTTGCGCCTAGTTCTCCACATCTTCACAGAGTGGCAGACCGCACACAGCAGCCAATCAACATCCAGGCAATCATACGCATTACCTTTTTGGCTGTAATATCTGATATGGCCAGTAGAAGTGCCATGGAGTTAACATTCCCAGGACTATTTTCGTACCATTCCTAGTGCGTCAACGCCTCACAGGGACATACAGTCTTGAATTAGTACAGAGAGAGAGTATTGGCCTCTTGATTAAACCAGGATAGTGACTTAATGTTTAACTTGCTTCAGAAACGCTTTGATGTACAACCAAGAGCTTCCTGACTTCTGCAAGTACAAAATGACTGTAATTATAATCCTTTACTGATCGGAATTGGTACAGCTTGTGTCTGCTTGGAAAGGTGGAGTGCTTCCAACCAAGGGTGGGGCTCGCACCTGTGACCCACCAGGACATGTGCAGGATGTCAGCCTGCTCCACACAGGTCCTCACCCCGAGTTACACTGAAGTCGTGACTGTGAAGTGAAACACGAGTTTCTGTCCGAATCGGCCTTCCAAGTCATGCAGCATTTCTGCAAGTGACATTACCGCATCCAAGTGTTCTAAAGTTTGACCTGGAAAATGGCCGTGTAGTTGGGAATTACCTGTAGAAATAACACCCGAAATATCATGGGAATTCCATGCCTTTAAAGTACTGATCTTTCAGTACGGGGAGTTCCGAGGGCAACATTACAACATCAGGAGTTTTGCCAACCTTGCAGCGAGGGCCTTATGTTAGTGGAAACATTGCCATATTTAATAACAATGAAAGACCTAGGTTATTTAAATACTACTTTATATCAATTCCACTTTAGCACACCCACCTTTTGGCTACTGCATCCTTGCTTGCTCAGGGAAATCAAGTAATTTGCCTGGAATCGTGATCAAGGAGGGAAGCCAGGATTAGAGACCATTTTTCTGAATCCAAGTTCAGTAGCGTAGCAACTAAATTACCGCAGCTGTCCACAAAAAAAGTAACACAAGTGTTAATTTTACATCTGCTTACATTTTGCAACACATGATCCTATGTGTTGTTTACTTTGCTGGCAGTAAACCTTTAGGTGGGTAGTGGGTGTATCTCAATATTTTTAAGCCTTTTCGTTGTTGTTGTTGCTTTTCGGCCTACCTTGGAAGGCAGCTGAGAAACACCTCTAAAAATGTGGCATCTGCTGTCGGGGCGGATGCACATCATCCCTGAACCATGGAGGCTGCACGTGACACTGGAAAGGCCATGTCGGTTCTAATCATGGGCGAGATGGGAACATCTGTTCACATCTGCAGTTTGAGTGCAGTGTGGCTGCCTGAATGACAGCTGCCTCACCCCATGTGTCAGGACGCATTGCATCAAAGAACTGAAAACACGTTGCTTACATGCGGTGTGTCTGAACCAAGAGTAAGCTCAAATTCTTCGCAGTGCAAGGTATTTGCTATGCACCACCATGGCAGATAGGCTCAGAGAGTCACTTAAGCCCGAAATACCTCTTTGGGTGGAAGAATTGAATCCTGAATAGTGCCGACTCAGCCTTTTATCATCCCAGCGGTGATGAAATGAGGTCCTGGACGAAAGTATCTGTTATTACAGTGTTTGATGCCCCATCGTGGGTAAAGCCTTGCAAAACTAATTATTTTATGCTGAAAGTAAAATGGAAAAAGAACAATTGATGGAAGTAAAATGGATGCAATTAATTATTTTTTAAATTGCTGTCCCATGTATTATTGAGGTCTCCTCGCTGGAGTTTTAGGTTTTTATTTCGAGGAATGGAGTTTTGTTCGGGGGTTCCGTTCGAGGAATGTCCGCCTTTCCTCTGCAACGAATGAGATGTCACACTCTTTAAACTTCCCAGCCCCTGAGGGCAGCGAGAATAACCACCCCTGGCAGGTGTGCTTCACTGGCGCTATTTCCCTGATTCACACTCTATAGTGTTATTAAAATATCATCTGTGTGGTCACAGTGCTCGATTTGAGCCGGTGGCTTCCGGTGCTCAGCACCAGCACTTAATTGTCAACACTGGAGCTTTTGACAGTCTACCACAAGGTGGCGCTGTCTGGCTAATTTATAGATGACCACAACAACAGGTCATTTATTAATTTAACGAGTGATACCTGCCGCCTAAGCCATTCTTATAGCTTTGGGGGCCTGAAATAGTCCAAACTGTCATACTTGTAGGAGTGTGATAGTAGTTGTGTTGTTACTGTCATTGGCAGCATGGCAGGGGCAATGTGTGTTGCATGCTACAGTGGCCTCCTGACTAGAGCCCTGGCACTTATGTTTTTTACAAATTGAGCACTGGTGTGGTGTGTGGACCACGGCCTGTCCCACTGTGTTTCATCACTTGGGGGGCTCTCGCTCTTTCTTTCTACTGGTCTAACGTAAACATAATATGAAGATTGACTCAGATTCAGTCAACCTTAGGACTATTGACAAAGTTAATAGGTCTTTCTTGGCCTTTAACTGTATGATTTGTTTCATGTTCACAGTGCAACCAGACGTACAGACAGACTATGAACACTGCAGTAACATATGGTTAGCATGTGTGACACTGTGCAGGCAGGAAGAAGTGCTATTCAGGACTTCCTGATTTGCAAAATGTTACTTGCCATGACCTCTTGTCGTGTAGCATTGTGGGCATCGGGTTTGAGGCACAGTGTGCTTCCTGTCTTTTTATACAGTGCTTATCTAGTCATGTGATATAGTGACCCTCCTGTCGCGTGAAATAGTGCTCATCCTGTCATCTGACATACTGATCATATGGTCATGTGACAGTGCTCTTCCGTTCATGTGACCTAGTGCCCTTCCTGTCATGCGATGAACCCATCCGCTCATGAGAAATGGTGTCCTTCTTGTCATTTAACATAGTGCCCTCTGGTCATGTGACATAGGGCTTCTCCTGTTGTCTGGCATAGTGTCTATCCGATCATGTGACATATTGTCCTTCCGGTCATGTGGCTTAGTTATTTATTTATTTTATTTATTTATTTTTAGAGTTTTCTACAGCGCGAACAAGACCCAGAGAAGGGTATCAGAGCGCTTTACAAAACAAAGCAGAGTAAGTATAAAACATTTTGCAAAGACAGAGCAGAGAAAGTATCAAAACATTTTTAACAAGGTTCGGTAGGTAGCAGAAACGATAATAGAGATGATTTGTTCGGAGCAGTAGGAACAAGTTTGAGTACGAGTAAGTCATAGGCAAAGGTGTCATTAAGGGAGTGTAGAAACAAGTTTGAAGTAGTAGACTGGTTCAGTGCCTTGCAAGTCAGTGAAATAGCTGGTGTGATAGTAGGGCCCCATACGGTGAGGCATGTGCGGAATTAAGGGAGGAATTTGCTCATCAGGAATGATTTTGCTTCCCTTTTGAATAGTGGTGTAGAAGAGATTTTTCTGATGCACGGAGGTAGCGAGTTCCCTTCTGGTAATGTGATCCAGTGCTCAGCCCTTCATCTGGCATAGTTCTCACATGGTCATGTGATAGTGCCCTTCCGGTTATGTGACTTAGTTCCCTTCTGGTAATGTGATCGAGTGCTCAGCCCTTCTTGTGACATAGCGGTCATGTGACATAGTGTGATTCCTGTTGATTGGCACAGTGTGCTTTGGGTCACGTGACAGGTTTCTATCGTACCATCTGATACTGTGCCCTTCCTGTGATGTGGCATAAGTTCCTCCATATGAGGCGCTATTCACATTAATTTACTCCTATCCTTTCACCACTAATTCTGGCCAAATGTAAAACACTTAAATCTGTCGTGAAGAGGAATGCAGTAGAGGTGACTTTCAGCTGAATGCGGCTTTACAGCGCGCAACATCCATGCCAGACGGGGTAAGGCTCACTAGTGCCAGCGATGCAGGAGACAAGTGGCAAGATTCACAGAGATAAAAGGGAGGCCTATGCTGTCCTGGAGAAAATCTAGGTACAACCTTTTCACTGCTCCACATATGACGACAGTGTCTTCTTAAGAACTTCTGGGGGCCGGACAAGAAATATTTTGGAGGCCCCTGTTTGGAATGACTTTGAGTTGTACTATCCATTTTTTTTGCTAATTTAAGCACAATGTTTTCTAACAATACTGTATTATATGTTAAAGGATAATATACGAAAATATACATAAGTGAGCTGGAAAAAACCTTCACTTTGCATGGGGGCACCTTGGAAGGTGGGGGCCTTGAGCAATTGGACAGTTTGCCCATGTTTTAAAAGGTCTCCTGGCGAGGGTCACGATTTTAAAACTAAATATGGAACCCAAAAGTGGGCAGAGTTAAGAGACGTGAGAACAAGCTGGCTGTGCTTGTGAAGGTGGCGGTGAGACATCGGAAAGTTCCAGTAAATGGCACATAAACACCAGACTCATCAGATAGGACTTTCCATAGTTAGTCAAAGGCCCAGCACACATGGAAAGCAGCCTTGAATTTCCCACGTTGCTCAACACACTTTGAATCAATATATGTCTTTTGAGTTCCAGATTGCTTTTTACACAAATATAGTGCTCAAATTGGATATGAGCCAAACCCTCTACAGCATTTTTCCCCAAAGGCCTGCGAGCTGCGCCATCATATCTTTTCCATTCAAAATAATGAATCATTAATTGCATTTTATTCCTATCTCACCTTTACCGTCCCGAGGCACTTGATATCTGTAAATATTATAAATAGGCATGCACTCAGCTCTGGAAGGAAGGCCCCGGGGGGAGGTACTCGGGGTGTTTCAAAAGACTCAAGACTACGCACCTAAGTTTAGCTTCTCTGAACTGGTTATTTATCCAACCAGCAGAAATGGTGCAAGGATTTTCTGAGCATCAGGACAAATACAATTTTGCCATCTGGAGTGCCCCCGTGCACTGAAAAACAAGGCAAACTTCAGGCCTTTCTTTAGTAATTTAGCACCACTACTGGATGGAGCCTATGGGTTCTGTCTTATCATGGCTTATGGAAGCGCCAGGCCTGCCTTTGGGCAAGAAACGCGTGGATTCGCAGGAGATACCACATTATCCAAGGCTCCTGCTATGAAACTCAACAGCCTGGCACCCCAACCTTAAAGGATGCTTGCTCAGATTTTGCAGCGTTGAAATGATATAGTAGTTCACACGAGGGACTTGCGAGGTCACGTGGAGCATGAGTCTCATGTCAGGTTTTACGAATGCTGTATGTTCACATGAAAAACAAGTCTGGCAATGCTTTTTATAGTGAGATCCTAATTTTCACTATCATTCCATAAGTGTAATTGCGAGGCCTGGACTTGCATATTAAAGGCTTGAGAGATACCAGTGCCAAAGTCTGAGCACTATTCCTATATGTTGCACGATGGATGGTGCTAGACCAGTCCATGGGGCTGCCGCAGACATCCATTTTACTCTTTGGGAATGTTTTGCTTTGGGGCACTTTTTGCAGACAATCGTGGACTGCCCACGTGTTGTGAGACCTGTATTATCAGTATGCACTGTGAGTGTGAAGCACTAGATGTCCCTGGGCACGTGCTCAGCAGGTCAATACACTCAAAAGAACCCTCGTTTCTTGTGTGTCAATATAATTACATATGTAACCATTTGTTTTTGTTAATATGTTTGTCTTTTCATAGGCTTGTATTGTTACAGAATTGTATGCATGACTTACCACACAATTGTTACCCCCCTTAACGTTCTGAATCTAAGAACTCCTTATTTTTTTCAACCAGATTTTATTGGGTTTTCAAGACATCATTGACATATATAGACATTATTCGTGCCATATCCAGTATACACTACACAATAGTGTTACTCTCTGGTGTACTTAATTAACCCCCCTATTAACATAACAGTCCCCCCTTGAGTTGCGCTTAAGTTGACATAATCAGCTCCCTAGGTATTGTTGGGTTCTCGTTGAGTTAGTGTTTTAGTTTCAGTATGATGTGGTGCCTATTGTTCCTGTTCTGGGTGTTCACCCCTCCCTCTTTCTCATTCCGGCGTCGCCGGCTGCTGGGTGCCCGTCCCACTATTGTCCTGTCTATCTGCCGTTAGTTCACTCATTAGGTTTTCCCACACCCTAGACCTATCTATTTTACCTATCCCTCGACTGGCTTCCCTGAGCAGCAATCTACCTTCTGCTCCTGCCCACTTTTCAAATTCTTTTTTCCAGGACGCAATCCACGGCCCCCCCCCCCCCGGTGTCTTCCAATTCCTGGCTATCTCTCTTTTGGCCAGTACATAGGCCAGGTCCTGAAACTTCCCAGTCGCCTTGTTTTTGGCCGTGTGTGGGAACCATCCCAGTAGGAAGTGTTCTGGGGCATGTAGGAGCTCTTTGTCAATTAAGTACCCACCACTTGCCTTATCTCCTACCAGAAGGACTGTAATGTAGGGCAGCTCCAAAACATATGAATTATATGTGCCTCTCTCTCTCCACATCTTGGGAGGCGACTGTCTCCGTCCCAAACTATCTCCTAATGCGGGATGGGGTGAGGTACGCTCTATGCAGGAATCTAAGAACTCCTTTTGTAGATTAGACACACATTTTGGTCCTGAAGAATGGCCATTGATCCTTTTGGGGATGGTGTAAGACAAGAAACATGTTGACCTGTTTAGGCCTTTGAGAACATTGACTCTCCCTGTGGTCTACCTTTGTTTTTAATCTTAACAAAGACTCCCCACAATTAAATTATTTTTTAGGGCGTCTTTAGTTAATTTTAACCTTTTCATTTTCTACTTCCTTATTACTCAATTGGCCAATGTACTTTATGATAATACTAGGGCTATTCTAGCCTGGCCCTTTAGGCATTTGTGAAAAAGATCTCTGGCAATGAGCCCTTTCAAAGGGACAGTTGGGCATTGCAGCGCCGGCCCAACGAGGAGCACAGCCCGATGATGAAGCATTCTACCATGTTGCCTATAATAAATTCAGAAATGTATGAACTATTCAGTTTTTGGAGGGAGAAATGTCTTTATTCTTCTCGGAACTGCACTCTTTATCTTTATTTATATTGTCTATTTGGGAGGACATGTGCTGGACCGTTAATCCTCTCTTTCCCTCCTTTTTTGGATTGGTTGTCCTTTCATACCCCTGAAACTGCACTTGCTACCCCTCATCTCTGGGTAATACAGGGAGTGGTAAGAATAAAAGTTAATGGGGGCTCTACAATCCTGTACACATTCTGTAGTGTCCACAACTTATCCTTTACCTATCACTAAAGCAGCAAATGCAAGGCTGTTGATTGGCTAAGGTTGAGACAAGCGATCAATCTTATGATGTCATCTGGGCTCAAAGGGTGTGTGATGTCACTTCCGCTACATCTGACATTTTGGTGAATCTTAGTTCTTGCTGGTGATATGCCTTGCTTAAATTATCAATGTCATGTGTAGGGAAAGCCCTCTATTACCAACACATTGTACATTGTACTGAGTAGTCTGCTACAACTTGTGGTGAAAAGGAGGCCCAGCCAGTATGCAGGCGTAATCTTGCCTAATTTCATAATTTTGTGTAACACTTGATACATGAAATTCCTGAAATAATGCTAATATTTCATATTAAGTAATTTTGAACTGTCTGTGGCAAAACATTTTCAGGATTGTACAGGAACAACGTGAACGTCCAGAACGCAAGCGGCTGTAGTTTGCAGTGCTTGTGTTTTTTGCATAATTGTTTAGGGGGAAACGCATCCTTGCATCTAAACTAGCGCTAAATGCCAGTTCTGCATTTCATGTAATTACAGGTCATTTTTTCCCGAAATTTTGTTTAATTACGCAAAAGCAGGTTACGCAAATTTCATACACCACTAGTAAAAAGCCAGCATCTTGAGAGGGAGCAGACACAAGACAAGTTGTGCCACCCGCCGTATGAGTCAGAGAGTTATGAAAGAGCATAATTAAATTAGATGCCATATGCTGGCTGACAGTGTGAAATAGGGCCGGATGGCGTTTTCTGGCACCTCCGTCGTCTTTTGGCATTGAACATTTGCTACCCATCTTCGCCTTATGTTTTTAAGAGGCCGTCAACAGCATAAAAAGTTTTAATTGCAAAAGTTTCCTGCTCTGTTAATTGAATCAACCAATGTTTGCCGCCCTGTCGCCTTCTAATTTTAAAGCATTATCTGCAATCTGACTATTTTTAAGCCCAAGGTCTCTGTGACTTTAATAAAAAGAGAAACGTGTAAAGCTGCAATGAGAGAATACTTTGGCACCTACCCTGACATCAGAGGCTGATAAGACAGCCTTATCTCAAAGAAGAGCCTTGCGTGAAGGTCCCTCCAGCGAGATAACTCCTCCGCAGCTGTCAATATATCCTTTCATACCCAAGGATCCTGATAAAAGGGCATGTGACAATGTGTGACAATGTGTGTGTCTGTGGGGGTGGAGAGGATGGGTGGATTTAGGCTCGTGGCGTCTCTCTGCACAGAACAAGGAATAAATGATGCATTTAGTTAATATGCCATTTTAAGATGCAGGGACTCTGCATGTGGGCTGGGATGCTTAGGCCCACTACCCCTTGTTCGACACTCTGCGCATGCGCGGTCCATGCTGTCTTAAGTGGTTAGGTACTGTGCAGCTTGGAAGGGGATGTGCTTGCCTTTCCTGAGGGTGCGCATTCTGTGTACGTGTGGAATGGTGCATCTTATATATAGGGCTCCTGGTTTTATGGTATTTATGTTTTTAACATTACCGTCTGTATTTATCCATATTTAATTTTTGGCCACCTTATTTGTATTTATCCATATTTATTTTGTGTTTGGAGAATAAATGGAGTCGTAAAATGGTATATTTCCACGTTTATTTTACTGATAAATATGCACAAATATAGTGAAACACTTCACACACAGGTAAAATATCAGCATTACAATACAAATATATGTTAACGTATGCCTGCATTTAGGGAAATTTCAACCTGTTGTTTAACTTCCCTTGCTGTCTATCTGCTCAGCTGTTGTCCTGGAAATCACGAAGATAGCATGGAGAGTCACCCACATGAAGCACAATTTTCCGTATTTGTCCGCTATTAATAATAAACACAGACAGGAAACACTTTGTTTTCTGTCTGTAGTTATTTGTAAAAATGGAAAACTGGAAGCCTTACTTTTATAGCACCAAATACTGTTAGAATGCCTCATTGCACCCAAAGAACCCTACCACTATATTGAGAGCTTTCTTGCTCCAAAGACTCGTGTGCATACTCTTAGATTTTAAAGCCTAGTAGAATCCCTGTTCTGCGTAGTATAATTAGTGAAACAGGAAGTGACATTGTGCTGCCTTTCACATCCAATGGCGTCAAATATATTTGCATCATAACACCTTTGGCCTCAATGTCTCGCCATTGTAATTTACTCCGAAGTCTGCAGATCATTAATAAACATTGACTGGTATAAGACCACCAACCAGCCATCAAAACTACTAAGAGCTAGAGGTATTCTTACTTTGGAAAGATAAATTGTCGGATTGTTTGAATCACAGGAGTTTCAATACAATTGCGGTGGTAGTGCAAACAAAATAGAGGAAGTAATTTCCACAATGAGGTACCTCTGGCGTTCTATGTGCAAAGGAGCGTTCTAAAATGTGGTGGCCTGCATATAGAAAGCCCTTCCACCGTTTTGAACTCTGGGGAGGTAGAGGACAACAGGTTTCTTTATTTTTATATATCAGAGAAAGGGCCTTGAACAGACTAAGCTTTCAGAAAAGCCCTAGACCTTAAACTGAACAATCTTTGCAAGCGCAAGAAGAAACTGGACTTCAGTCTCAAGCAGTGGCGGCTGGTACGGAAAGGGAGTGGCGAGGCGGGGGTTGAAAAAAATATATAGGGGCAGATTTACAAGCCCCTTGCGCCACTTTTGCGTCATTTTTAACATGGGAAAAGTGACGCAAAAGTGGCGCAGGGGCCTTGTAAATAAGCCCCATAATACTTACCTCTGCATGGCCGCCGTCACCTCTGTTGTCTCTCCTCTTCCTGACTCCCAGAAGCAGAAAGCACACAGGCTCTCCCCTAAGTCTCTCACAACGCTGCTGTCACCAGTATGACAGCAGCGTTGTCATTGGTCTGAGCGGCCTGGTTCGGCACTCAGACAGGGAGTGGGAGCCTGTGTATGTTCTCCACCTAGGCTGTGAAATACAGCCAGGTGAAGAACATGCTCAGGGCGCATGACTGTTCGGCTGGCCTAAGACGGCCGGCCAAACCTTCATGCGCACTTAAGTGCACATATTTCCTCCTCCCCCTGCTCTGACAGCCCAGCCCCACCCCACCCTAACCTGTCTCGCAATGAAAAATGAAATGATAATAACATCATGTTATTATCATTTTATTTATCCTTTTTTGCACTGCCGAGAAGCAGTGGGGAGATGCTCCTGTGCCTAGACGGAGGAGCCTCTGCTGGTCTCAAGGTGTTGTGGCCCCTTGTACCACCTGAAGTCACAAGGCCAGAAGAGTGGTTTCTGCAAAATTTCTGGTATGTTTTGCACACAGACCTAGTAGAGCATCGTGTCGCAAAGTGCCTGTCCTCCCCAGTTTCCAATTTCAGATAAATAAGTAGAATGTTACACACAAAGGAGTCACTGTCCCCACTGTCAGTCATGGTACAGAATCCAAAGGAATCGCCACACTCTCTAAAGGTGAAGCATAGAACTGCACTGAGGCGAATTGACGCATAAATCAAACTAAACATGACAAAGACAATGAACTTGGTGCCTCATTAGGGGTTCAAGATGAAAGAGGACCAGAGGGTAACAACTGTGCATTGCATCCATTCATCCTAGCTCCAGGGAGTATGTACACTGAATGCGATGCAGCCCTGCCTAATAAACCACATTATTTCCTGTATGCTTTACCAGCAGGCTGAGTAGATCTGAGGCTGGGCACGAGGAGTTACTCTAGAAAGGGCCCTGCAAGAGAAGACCTAGAAATGTGGTAGAGCGCTCAGAGCAAGATTAGGAATTCTGTGACACTAGAGATGACTCTGGAACAAGGTAGGAATCGCACCCTCCAAAGCAAAGACAACACAAAAAGAAGAGGTTCATCTACCACAGAGAGGACCTAACAGGACAGGGAACACAACAAAGAGAATGATAATCAGCATCGCTAGTGAATATACAAAAAGATAAAGATGATAAATGTCAGTGGAGAGGACACAACATTAGAGGGGATTCTGATGTTCATAAGAGGACACTTCACAAGGACCAACACAGTGCACCCAAGCAGAGGAGGATGCTAGATGTCCATAGAGAGTCCATAGAGAGGGAAGCCGGATGTCCATACAGATGGCTGACGCTTGACAATAAGGGAGCTGGATGTACAGAGTGTACACGGCCAGAGATGGACGGCTGATAGACCTGGAGAGGATACAATCCCATGTTGACAGGTGTGCTTTGTAAAAATCCTGTAACAACACCACAGAGCACAGCACAACCTAGAACACAACATCACGTAAATGCAAAAAGTGTCCAACCCGAAGACACAAATCTAGCAGTACTTGCTCTTAAACTCTACTTGAAGAGCACACTGTCTCTTGGGCACCACACCTATAAAAAGCTCTCTCCTCTAGGGGTAAACACAATTGGACACTTTCATTTTTGCATTAAGGGTATGGACAATTGATTGATGAACATTGTGCAATCTATGCACTCCTCTGGAGGTTCTAAGCCACATGGGTCTTCTATAGAAGGCCCTCTTTCTGGACCGTAACATACAGTGTTTAACTAGACCCCAATACGTGTTTATACAGCTCAGAATACTAATGCCTTAATATGTTCCAACTTTATCCTCCCTTAAATATAACTTGATTCTTAGATGCTGCTGTCCACTTCAATTTATCTGCACAAGGTTGACTGATTTCTCTTCAGTGTTTAATTAACAGGGCTCCCGGTTTTAAAGTATTTCTGTTTTTTAATAGTACTTGCTATATTTAAATAGTAATTTTGTCTTGCACACATTAGTATTCATATGCATTCATTTTATTCTGTGAAAAATTGAAGTTTAAACTAATATATTTTCACATTAATTTACTCAATAAATAGGACCTTGTACTTACTTGCCTGTTGGGTTTAGAACGCTAGGAAACCATGTATAATATAATGATGCACTGGTATGACAACATTAATATGTATACATAGTTGTGCACACATCTACACTTATTAATGGAAGTCTCATTCCATTTGCTGTCCGTCTGAATAGATACTGGCCTAGAAGTCATGCGTGACGGCATGGCGAGTCAGTCACATGAGATCTACTTCATGCATTTCTCGATTTTTAAAATAAAATATATACAGCAAACGCATTATTATTTCACTTGTATTTATGTTTAAAATCAGCAAAAAAATGAAAACTGGCGGCCCTACTAATAAATCAATAAAATCTATTTCGTCCGAGGCCCACTGGTCAAGTCTAGTTGAGTGATTTGTCAGTTCCACAGTTAGTAATGGCTGCGCTTGCAGTCACTTCAGACAACTGCAACTACACATAGACCGTTTTGGATACTTAAGTTACTTTTAATGCATCAGAAACAGAACATTTCCGATTTACAAATAAAAATCTGGAAATGAATGCTTTATTTTTGGACAGCGCATAGAATCAACTCACAGCTCTCCTGAACTCAACCCGTTTGCATTGGAGATTGGGGTAAGGTGAGATGCATGTGTTAGCATTCAACCCTGGGAGAAGGTAATTAACCTTCGGGGCCTCTGGGGACCAGAGTGGTTGACCTTTGTGATCATTTCTAAACTGCAGAGAAATCTCTGGGGATAGGGAATGTGTCATGTTTATGTTTTCATATCCCACTTACATTTTTTCCTTAAATATGGGTATTATGAAAATAAGAGGGATAATAGATGTGCAATGTGGTCTGTTAGAGGACGTGTTCCTAACAAAATCTGTTTTTATTTTAAAAACATTAAAAAGAATGCAAAGCATGCATAATGTAGGATCTTGTTCTCTTTGGTTGTGGTTTGATTGATTGAAGGAGTTCTCGCCATTGTTTAAAAGTGGCCTGGTGTTTAATGCAGTATTGTTTGATCCTACAAAAGATGGATGGCGGTATGAATTGGGATGGCTGGTTCCTACCCGCAGCTACCTTCAAATGGCTTATTTATCACACACCGTGTTCGCCCTTTATTTTCCATTTGAAGACGCGCATACATTGGATTCATTACAATTCTAATTTATTCTGCAGTTTGTGGTATCTTGGCTTTTATTTCCCTTGGTGAGCACTCTGGTGACAGCGTTAGTTTAACAGAAAATGGGTCTTTTCGTCGAGAAGCCACTTTTCAAGCCCTTGAAAGATTGCGAGGATTTGAAAATGGAGGACAAATACCTCTTGTGTGTTTTTTCAACACAACGACGCATATCTTAAGCACAAGACTGGCAGAAACGGAGTTATTGTTTCTTGTCTCAAAAGCTGCTCAAATTGGCCACTAAAAATGCAATAAATAAATATTACCATTAGCTAATAGTGCAAAATCTTTGGGTTTCATTACTGAACCAGTTTTGCATTTTGAACTATTTGGAGGTGAATGCCTTGGGTAAATCAGCGAGTGGCTAGTTTTATCTTTAGAGAACAGCCAGCTTTACATCGAGAGCCCATACGTTGTGGTCCCAGATCCTGGGATGTAGCAGAGGTTTCAGCTTCCCACTTAAACTCTGCCCAACTTAAGATCTTCTTGAAAAGTTCTCAAAGGCTCAAAGGCAGGCTTGTATTCTGGGAAGAGAATCCTCATTTTCTATTATTGTTCTATGCCTAGAAACAATTTGGTTTGCGCTGTGTGACTGTAAAAATTCTCAAATTGAAACAATCACACACAAAGCTGAATTAAGATAATGCACCCCCCTTGTTAGTACCCCAAAGTACCTGTGGTCCTTGATGGGCGTGTACCAAACGGTGGCAATACTCATGATGAAAGCGCCTCTTCACTATCACTACTCTATGACTCCGCCTAGGATTTCCCTAAAGGTTGCCATTAGGCATAATATTCATAGCTGTGGGCCTGGTTTTATAAGATCCTTTTTTCTTAGCTGAGAAGATGGATATGAAGAGGGCTGCACTAAATACCTGAAGTGAGAACAATCTGCATTTGCAAACTCCCACTTTTAATAAACAAATTCCCTTTCCTCTCAGTTTGCCTGAGATTTGCATGAAGTGAAGGGATTTCTGTTTTGGGTTCGCTCCTCAGAGTGTGACCTTTGGATTTTCAGGGGTATTCAGAAAAAATTGCTTTAATTGAGACATATTTGCGATCAGTATTTTAAATTGCGCAAAATTTGTTTAGATGTGCATTGATCCATTCAGAGGCTGTTTTTAATGAGCTATGTTTTATGTTATTCGTGTGCAGAGATAGTGGCTTTTTACAGACCTGGTCTAAATAATTGAACTTGTTTAAATACATTTAAAAAGAGCAATGAAAGTTTCAGGATATTATTATTTTAGTTCAATACTCTTGTTTCATCTAATGCAATTCCGGTACCATTAATAGTTTATGTTGTAAACATAGCAACCAAATCAGAAGTAACCAATATGATGGGGCATCACCTGGCCACTATATTTAACAAATCAGTTGCCACTGTGTCCTTCATTGCAAAAAACAGCTACAATGATGGTGGTTGTATAAAGTTATTCGAAGGGGGAGGGCAGAAGACAACCAGCAAACAAGACGGGCTGGGGTGATGTCATTAGGTGAAATATAAGTGGGACAGTGGGATAGGAGGCGGGGGCTTGGAATGAGCCCAGAGCACAAGTCTGTGACATGGAAAATGTCCATCTCTCACGCAACTCTAATGAAGGCCCTTGGGCTCCTGTCTGCCAGGCACAAAAAACGCAATGAAAAGGCCTGCCAGCTAAAGCATCTATTGGAAAGCACTTCACTTTAATTATAGTAATTGCTCCTAAATGTTTAATGTACCCTTTGGACAGTATGAGTCATAATTTTACATTATTATTTTCTGATGTGCCATCTGCATTTGCAGGAACAAGTCGGTAAAACTCAGGGGAACTTCACTTTTCAAGTGTTTGATTTCAGCTCAAAGGCACCCGAAGTGTTTTAGGTAAGAAAGCAGTAACAACTGATCAGTGTGTACAACACGACTGCGACACATTCTCCAGGTGCGCCGCGGAGCAGCACTCCACGTGCGTAGAGTCCATTCACCATCTGGAAATACTCCAACATGTAACACTTGATCCATGTCAGATTTTCAAGACGTCCACCTAGTGTAAACTGACTTACAATGAATCTAAACTGAACTCATTTACAGACTCAGTGGTTGTCCTGAATGACTGGCATGGATCTGGGCCTCCTGGCCCAACATAGGGCACCGCTGCTTTGGAGTACTGTTGTAGCACTAATATAAAACTCCAACAAAAAAACTGTACTGGAAAAAGAGGCTTAAGTGAGTGGCCAACCGGTCGACCATATTTCTTTGTTTAATACTCACGCGCCATTCTATATAACGAATACTGCACCTCTAATTGTGAATTTTAAGGATATTATAGCTCATAAAGTATTGTGCTACTTTTAAAACAGCTGGCCAAAGGCTGAGTGGCATATGAAGCTCCTCAGGGCAACGGGATGGATAGTAAGCGCTATATCAATGCAATCGCAATACAATATGCATACCAAGGATTCAAGTGAGTTACAATGACCTCAAATGTACTGATTGGAGGCACATTATTGTGTATGATAACAATGCAACAATGGATATTCTCTTTTCAAACAAGTCAGTTTGTGCCAGAAAGTTTGGGAAAACGCTGCACCCCTTAAAAACTGTTATTTACAAATTAAGCCAGACAGCGGGTGTGCTTGAGATGCTTCTCCTCAGAGGGGAGGATTGGCATTAAAGGGCAGCATCCTTCTTCCTTTAGAGTCACTTCCTGTTTGTGCATGCTTACTGAGGTCATAACTGGAGGATTATACAAATTAACTCAGAGTAGTAATCATTTTATGTTTGCATTAGTAATCTAATTATTACAACACATTGGTTTGTTTATGCTCATGACACTGTTGACTGCGAATCTCCACGAAGCAGAAAGCCACTTTAAATAATACTTTTATCATACTATGGAAGCCATTATTAGATTTGACAAGCATTATACATTCTGCAGATTTCTAATGAACTGTGCCCATACGCTGCTTTTGGAAACCGTGTTTAGAGCACGTCTTACTTCAAGGAATAACACAGCACTTTACAGGAAACACGTTTTTAGGTCTGGCGTTAGCAAAGGCCTTATGATTTTACAAATAGTATATGTGTAATATGCTTTCTTATAGAGGATTTCACCAGCCCTCTTCATGCATTGGTCTGTTATTCACTCATTCAGATTTTCTTCTGCCTGCTAACAGCGTGGGGCAAAGGGTCAGCCCACATCAGCCATTGGTTAACTCACTGGGAGTGATGGCATTCTGCTCTTTCACAAGGATCACATCCACACACAAGTCGTTCTCTTCAGTGCCAGGGACTACTATGGTGAATGAGTGATTTCAGACCAAAAAATATTTTTGCTCTTAGCCAATATTTTTTTCTTTTATAATTGTGAAGGCCCAGCAGCTGCCCAAACAATAACATTTTACAAAAACGATAGCAAAACAAAACAAGCATTAACAAGCCAAAAAGTTGGTAGTAAACATTAGACCTAGTGGTTTTGCCGGTGCTGGTTTATTGTAGCAGATGCTTATAAAACAGGAAGAGCTGTGCACAGAACAGTATGAATTCTGAATTACAGAAACACATATAGGCAAGAGAGAACCTGTAACTGGAACAGTACTGTGTCTGCGTTTTTTACTATTAAAATGTCAAAATGTAAAAACACGTATTTGAAGCACTGGCGATTTACCTAAAATCACAGGGTCTTTGGGCATGAGGTGATGCTGGGATTAGAGCTGAATTTTTTTAATACATAGGGAAGAACTTAGCCACCAGAGCACATTCCCTCTCAGAACCAACGAATGGCTCATATGAGATCTTTCGAATCAAGGATATCAAATGGAGTACCTGCTCCCTGTGATCTGTACCTACAGGTCTTGTGCGCCACAGGCCAGGCTTGCTAGAGCCCCTCAGTGAATCACAGTGAGCTGAGCTTGCACTCACAGACACTATACCTTCCTGCTCACTTGCCTACCACCTATACCGTAATCAAGTCGAGGATTGTCACAGAGGCACTTGTGTAATCTTAACAAAGCGCACCCAGGCACAGCTGGTTACTTTACACATAGGTCACACTGTTCTACCCTACTCTTCCAACCAAGCACAACCTATGGAGTATTATTCTCACCGTCAATCAAAAGTGCTTTGGCGTCACCTCAGATTTTCGAAGCACTACATAAGTTTACCTACGCCTGGGAGAGGACGACAGTCCTTTTGCGCAAGAACCGTTCTAAAACTCAATTGAAAGAAGTAAATGTAAAAAAACATGAAAGTGCTTAACTATGCCAGTTGTACAGCAGGCATGAAAAGTTACCATTGAGGGGGTGTGACTGTTGAAACTGTTTTCTGCAGGAAATGAAAGGCTACTTATCTTAAAAGGGGCAGAGCAGGGGTGCAACATAGGCCCCTGCAGTGCAAGGGCCCCCCAAACCTTCAGGGGGCCCCCATTCAGCCCAACGGAAATGTATATCTTTGAGTTATGGGAGACTCGGGGCCCTCATCACATTCTGCAGGGAGCCCCATCCTTTTGTGTTACGCCACTGGGGCAGAGGAGGCACCGCTGATGTGCAATGACGCTGAGTAGGGTATACCTTACTCATTAGTGAATGAATTTCGATGTACTTGTAATGTGCAGTGTATGCCCGAGGGATCTATGAAGAAGCACTGAGAGTGGATGGGGTGGAACTGACTCATTGCACAGGAAACCCGCACAGGGTCACGGGGCGTTCCTTTATTTGCCTGGGGCATGTCCACACCCATGGGCGAGGGCACATCAGCCCAAGGATCGGAGGCTTATTACCGATGTGGGCGCGGGGGCAAAGATGATCTCGGGAGGTGCACTAACTACAGGTCTCCGAGGGTGGCCATTCAGAGAGGCCATGGATAGGTCCAGGGAGTCCACCCACCTGTAGGTGTAGTAAAGGACCGCACTCTGCTGTGGGGGTTCTCTGCACCCTCCTTTAAAGGCAGGCTGGTCGCCTGTAGTGAAAGAGCAATGGGTTGAAATGAGGGCACAAGCAGTGTGAGCTCGTGCTGGCCCTAGAGAGCACATAATATTTTACTGTTGCACAGAGTGCGCCAGATGAGAGAACGCACTAACACAGGTGGGGGTTCATGAAGCATGGCACCTCATGTCTGTCATTCCATGCCACAGCTCCAAAGACCCCTATAGCCAGGGATAGAAAAGGGCAGTGCCAAGGGAAAGAAAGGACTAACCAGGGGTAGCAGCTGCTGGCTACCCCCAGTAGATGGCCACACCATTAACGTGTAGTGGGACTGGCTGGGCGCCTTCTGCACTGTGTCCTATGCGGATACCAGAGGTCATTCCTGTACCCTTCCGCTAAGAGCCCTGCAGATAATCAGCATGTTCTTTTCACAATGGTTCCTACCCGGCTGATGCCTCGTCTGCTGCAAATGAACCTCTACCTTTTGTTTGGCAAAGCAGTCTGATCACTCAGGAAGTCATTTTCTTTAATTCACAAAGGCAGTCCAAGAGGCTGACCTGCAGAAGTCTGTCTGCACAAATAAAAAGCTTCGTCCTGATCCAATTGCTGGAGCTCTTAAAAGGCTTTGCATAGAAGGCCGATCTTCAGCGCTGCCTTTTGAGGCAGGGTGCTCGAAGCACATTTCTTCCTTGGAATACCCTGCCTAGGTACAAAGAGCTTGCTTTGGTAGCTCCACTGCACCTGGGTCTTGCATTTAATTTTCTCCACTATTAAATGCTGGATGTATGTTTTGAAGCAGTTAGTGCTTTCTGAGCACTCTGGCAAAACATACTGCTGGCAGTACTTGACTCAGCAAGTAGGGGGAGCTGGCCATATGACCGCCATTCTGCCTCCACGAAGGTTAAATTGTGACCGGCGTAATAGATCCCATCCTGCTGAAAAGTATGCAATAGTGCAGTGCTTAATTTGTAATCAAATAAGTGCCAGGGCTCTCATCGGGAGGCCACAGCAGCATGCACCACACATTGCCCCTGACATGCTGCCAATGATCGTAACAACACAACTACTAACCATCACACTCCTGCAAGTGTGACAATTCGGACTATTTCAGGCCCACAAAGCTATACGAAGATATACGAATGGCTTGGTCGGCGGGTGATAGTCTTTTTAAATGTGTATTGAATTAATAATTAACTGCTGTTGTGGTCATCTCTAAATTAGCTAGACAACGCCACCTTGTGGCAGACTATCACAAGCACTGGTGTTGACAATTAAGTGCTGGTGCTGAGCACTGGAAACCACTGGCTCAAATTAAGCACTACAATAGTGATTCCTAAATGAAAATGGTACACTGGAATGTTGGAGGAGGGACCACTGCCCCTCCCCCCAGAGGGCCCCACAATGTTGTCCATGTTTAAGGGATTGTTTTTGAAGGGATAGCACTTGCTAACAACACTAGTGTTGAAACATTTTTGTTTGAAAAAAGCAATAGTAGCCCAAACAGAACCGAATAGTAGCCTAAACGTAGCTCAGTACTGTAACAAAATCCTTGTCAGATCGACTCTGTCAGGGCTCCTTACTGCTTACTTGCACAAGTAAACATTATTTGCACTGCACAAACCACCAAACGCAGCGGCAAATCATGAGTCACCAGAAAGTGCTGAGCGTAGCAGATATAGTGAGTGCACAAGTGTCCCAGATCACTGAAAATGCCTGGCACAGTCTGATATATCCCGTCCCACTCCTTAAAGGAAAAAGAAAAGCAGTATTGAACACTAAGTTATGAGTAACAACACCCGTTTTAAATAATGTGCCTGTCAGAAGATACAACGCATATCTTTGTCAACGTGCGAGTTTATAGGCCATCAAAATGCTTTGGTAAATATTAAAATATAGTCAAATGTGCCTATTAGGTGCAGCAGTTTATGTCTCAAATTGTCTCATGTCATGTTTGAAATGAATACCAAGTTCTGTCTTCTTGTGCATTACAAGAATTGTAGTCATGCAATTTTAATGCAGAACTACAAACAGCAGCGTGGTCGCTAAATCCAGGACCGTACAAGCTATTCCTTCCTGACTTTCCATTTTTCATGTTTAGCCCGTCCACGTTATTTAAACTTTAGTTGTTTACATGCATCTGTATAAATTTTTTTTAGACTAAAACTAATGTGGGCATACCAGTTATTATTATTTTTTATTTGTATATGTTTTGTAATGCAGAAATGACGTAGCATACAACGTAAACAACAGTGGCGGGCTTCTGCTTAAAGGGGGTGGTGTGACATGGGTGGAGGGGCGAGATGAAAAAAAAATCCACTTACCTGCGGGCCAGCCGCCGCCTCTGGGTCCTCTTCGGTTGTCGACGCAGGAAGCACACAGGCTCCCCTAGCCAATCACAACGCTGCTGTCACCAGCATGACAGCAGCATTGTGATTGGTCAGAGCGCCGTAGTTCGGTGCTCAGACAGGGGGTGGGAGGCTGTGCATGTTCCCCACCGAGGCTATGCAATACAGCCGGTGGAGAACATGCAAAATGCACATGACTGTTTGGCCAGCCCAAGACAGCCAGCCAAACCTTTCTGCGCACTTACGAGAGTGCCCACCACTCCTCCCTCTGCTCCTGTGACAGCTCAGCCCCGCCCCAGCTAACCCCGGACGGAAAAATAAAATGATAATAACTGTGCTTTTATCATTTTATTTTTCCTTTTCTAACAGCTCACAGAGCAGTGGGGCGCCACTGGCAAACAGTATAAATAGTTGAGAGATGTAGCCATCAACATAGCTTCCGACTTTGGAACCGGGGGACCGGGTTCAAGTCCCAGCGTCTGCTCAATATGCTGTAATTCTGGGCGAATCACTTAATATCCCTTTGTCTAAAACACAGAAAAAAAAGGAATCTGACATTGTATAATGTAACCTGGTGCTCATGTAAGGCGCTCTGGTGCCTCTGGGCCACGTTCGTGGAGTTGGGTACAGAAAATCTAGACTTAGTTATCTGTCAATATTTTATTTTTGATATCCCGTTACATCAATAATGTTGATTCAATAATCAGGGGGCACACGTTGCTCCAGTATTATGTTATAATTGGGCCTGAGAGAAGGAACGATCACTAGACAGCTGTCTACTGGAACATTTGCAACCCTAGAACTATACTTTGCACCACCAGTCACGATAAAATGATGCTCTAATGGGCAAGGTTTTACCCCTCCTCCCACTGGGACACCATACCTTTTTCCTTCATCCCAGGAACAGCTGGAGAACGAAGCTTAACTGGCTGACATGAGAGAATACAGTGTGAGTCATGGAACCCCTGCCCCTATGTCTGTCCATACCAATTTTACGTCTATAGTAGATATTTGTGGGGCAGGCTGAGAGTTCTTGAGCGAGATAAGCTGTGTCTAGCTATTTCGTAAAGTGACTTCATGACCTCACGTAACGGGTGCCCAGGGCTGAGTCTCAAGTGCTCTGCACAAGTTCAGACCAAGCTATGGGCTCAGCCAATAAACACACCTAAATTTGCCAATTTTTAGGAAAGTAGGCCAAAATTGTGACCCAGCTCCCATTTTTGCACACACACTTGGGGAAATCTATCTGAATTGTGAGTGAAACATCCCTGTCTGACAATACCGATCAGTGTATACAATGCATATGGGTGGGTCCATCAGTTATCACTCTGTGCACAATGCAGTGTTAAACGGGCTGACCTATATGGTCTGCCAAAATCACATCTAAGCTATGCCCCTTGCGCATGATCTTTCAAAAGCTACATCTCTGACATGTGTTGAGCTCTGTCATGCCCCCTGCCTAGCGGTACGCAACCATGACACTGCCAAACTTTAGAAAGGCATACCTTTACATCCATATGGTCATTACCACACTGCTATGAACTCTGCTTTGCCGTAGCATCTAAATTGACAAACTTTACAGGCACATACTTTCACGTTGACAACCCCTTTACATCCACATGGTCATTATCGTGCTGCTATGACTTTCGCATGGCTCTAGCATTCACATTGCTAGTAGCTGCGGTAGAAGTCTAAATTAGCCATGTCACGGTCACAGCACGCTTAGGCAATAGCAGTGGCAATATAAATTTGTTATTAATGTCACGCGATCTCCAGTAGCAGAATCCAAATCATCAGACAAAATTTATTAGAGACTGAGAGAAGTTCAGTACATGCCGAATTAGACTATTTTTCAGATGGGGGATACTGGAAGCAACCCCAAGTTATGTCAAACAAATTATTATAAGATCTTGTATAGCGCACAGCTACCCAAAAGGGGTTTCCCAGGGCTTCGTCAAACAGGTAGGAGCTTGCGGACTGAGAAGTGATCAGAACACCCAGGTTTTCAGATTTTTACAGAAGGCGGTCAGTGAGGGCAGCTTCCCAGGGACTCGGCCAATGGAAACTGTTCTCCAAAAGGATGATCATGAGGCTTGTTCAGCTACAACCTTGAGAATTAAAAAAGGGCAGCACAGTCAATTAACAAAAAAGTTGACAGCTCTGTCCCAGAATGAGTTAATATGGTCTGGAACCTGGAAAGGTCACATTCTGTAAATTATGAGAATAATAAAAAGGAAAAAAAGTTTCTGGGCGACGACACCTTGCCAAGGGCTGCAATAAAGCATGCCGAGTTACTGTTGCACTGCAGGACGACCTTCCCCGCTCTCCTCACAAATGTCTCGATCAAGCCTGCCTAATACATACTGAAACGGCCACTAGTCCCACACATAAGCCCCAGGCCTTTCATGGGGCCCTGTTAATAATTAAATGTTAATCTAAAAAGCAATTTTAGCTGCTGCACCGAAGATCTGCTTAGAGATTACATTAGCATGTAAGAGTCAAGGGTAATTTTCTTTTTCCCCTCTTGTGATCTTTCCAACCACGGTCTTAAAGCTACAGGGACTTCTGATTAAAATTGGGTCCGCGCCTTACGAAGATAATGAGGCCGCGCTTTCAGCACAGACGGTTCTTTCCCTGCTTAATATTTATTCTATTAGATTCCTTGCCCTGCTTGAGATTAGTATCAATTTTTTTAATAAAACTGCGACAGGATAAGAAGGTCTGATCAGAAAAAGAATCTCATTTTCCTCTTGCTAATGCGGAGATATTGCTATTTTCCTTCGCACTGAATGCTGGGCGCCATTTTCTGCTAGCGGGTTGATCTCAGAGGCTTAATTGCCTCAGTAAAATATAGAAATAGCGAATGATCAAGATCTTATACTTGTGCACGAGGCTGTAAGAGACTTGGCACTATATTATCACAAGAACAACAGGAAAATACTCTGCCATCTCCACTTATTTCACTTGTTTTTTTTATAGCGGTGTGAGTCTAGTGTTTTTCACCACTGAAGAGCAATAAAGCGCTTTATAGTGGATACATGTTATTACACCATATTTAAAGGCTTTTAAAAAAATTTTTTGCACCTTGAAAGGATGAATCGATACTATCTGGATTCGAACCTGAGATCATGAGGTTACCTAGAGCCTTCCACTTGTGGGACTCACTAGCTGATCCATCGTATATCAGCAGCTGTGTCCAGTGTAGGTCCAGGGGGTCTGGAGCCATGCACAATTTAAGGCTAGCCATATAATGTATATTTTACACTCAGTGAATCTGAATGGAACTCATTTATGTAGTCTGGGGAGATCTTGAAAATCAGGCATGGATCAGGCTTGCTGCATGGATCAGACTCGCTCAAAATTATGTTGGACACCCCTAACGTATCAAGGTGCTCCAGGGGTGAAAAAAGTTGAGGGTCTCAAAAAGGGACATGGCCTATTGTAGTTATAGGTGTGGCGTAAACATGTAAACTAAATTTTGTGATTTCCACAGTGTACCACCCGACTGTTATTTTGGTGTCTCTCAGAGCTTTCCATTATTGTATTCAGATATAGTAACACAACAACTGACTTACACCTACAACCAACCTGGAATATTGGCTTTGTCAGTGGTTGTGGGCACTCTGTGGAGAGGCCATGGATGGGATGACCATAAATTCTGAACACCCTTTTGACCCACTGACAGGCACCATGAGAAACTCGCACTGTTTAGAGCCTCAACTGCAGAGCTCTCAATCGTGGCCCATAGTGACTCAGCTCAAAGCAGGCACCATACAAGATTAATATGCTGCACGAAAAAAAAAATACAACATCCAGTGAATAGCTAACACTCTAAAGGAGTCCAAGATTCAGTAAGACATGTCAAATACAAATGAGAACTAAATGACTGACAAAGATTACTTGAACATTTATTACATTCATTGTTCAGAAATCGTCCGTATTATAACTTATTATAACTTATTCCCAGCAAAGTTAAGGAAATCAACATGGGGCCTTCAATCAGGGCCGGACTGGCCGTAGCGGGCACCGGGCGTTTTCCCGGTGGGCCGAAAGGGTGGGGCCAGGTTTCCAGCGGTGGGGGCCGGTTTTGCAGCAGTGCTCGGTTTTGCAGCAGTGCTGCAATATCGGCCACCTGTAACAAAAGCGGCAGCAGTGTTGCTTCTCACTAGCACTCCAGGTTGGAGTCTGGCAGGAGGCTCAAACATCCTATGATTCTGGGGAAATCACTTAATCTCCCAGTGCCAAAAAAAACAAGCATTTCCAATGCAATAGTTCTCACATTTGCGAGAGTTTAAGCTATTGGCATTGTAAATGACAATGCCTTTTATTTATCTGTTTTGATAATTAACACATAAATAAAAGGCAATGTCATTTACAATGCCAATAGCTCAAACTCTTGTAAATGCGAGACCTATCTAGTTTCAAAGATGCGGCCGCCATTGACTCGGGCTGCTTGGAAAGTGAAAGTGCGCATGGTGCGCTGAATGTTGCAGGAAAGCATGTCGTGCCTGCAGTAGGAGAAACTCATTAAAGAAAATAGTGCTTACAGACTAAAAAAAGGCATACTGTGTTACAACAAAAGTAAAAGGGCCAGTCTTCATTGGAGGTTACAAATGAAGACAAGGCGGTACTAAGTAGGGACTAACAAGCCTAATCACGAATCAGAAGCCAGCATTTACAAAGGACAATGACACAAGCCAATGAAAAATATGGGCGGAGAGTGGGCAGAGCTTCAAGTCCATACTAGAATACAGCATGTCCTAAAAAGAATGTGTTCGTCAGTAATGCATCTGCTGCTCATGTAAAGCGCTCTGATATCTTCGGGTTCGAGTTCGGGCTATATAAACCTGCAAAAAAAAAAAACCTTCTTAATCTTATTGTGAACTGGACTCTATGTCGGCCCTTGTTCTGTGACTAGGTGCTCAACCGAATTGCTTTGCTTGTTATTTCTAAAAAGGGCAGTTCACCATAATTTACAGGAAAGCAAGATGGCTTCCTTTATGGAATCCTGAACAATGAGCGGGCCTTCTGCGCACTCTAATTTTCCCTTAAAGAGTGACATTTGTGGATGGCAGTGCAAACAATGGCCAGCCTGCTCGAGGGCACCTTTGAACTGTAATCTGAGTTTGCACAGCTCTTCTTACTTGCAGCCCTGTGCCCCCTCCTCCAAAGGGAGGTCACACGCCCCCTAGGGGGACAGCATAAATCTGCCATGCTTTTTACAACTTTCCCAGTTCTCCCCTGAAGTATGACCAACCTCTTTGTCGGCAGTTTCCACAGTTTAACTGCCCCAATTCTCTGACGGGCAATTAAAGACCAACCGGGTTTTGAAGCTCTAAAGTTCGAAGACAGTGGGGTGGTAAAGTATGCACCAGTGAAGTGAACAGCTTGCCTTGCTACATTCTGAAAAGATGTGTAATTTAATAAGAGTAACTTGTTTTTTTATGGCGCTTCATACCACACTTCTGTCATTTCCAACCGCTCTACTGAAAATAGCAATTGGTACTATTCCGAATTTTTATGGCACTCAGTTTACGGGCCTTGGAAGAATGGAATGCAGAGTCAGCCTTACCAGAATTCCAACTCGTGACCTGCAAGTCGCTACAGTAGAGAGAGTTCATCTCACTGGACCTGCTTTCTGGCTATTGAGTCTCTGTGCAAAAATACTGTTGGAATTAACAAAGCCAATCTTTTTCAACATTTTTATCCCCCCTTCACAAACCCACACTGACGTAATACAAACTTCCAATTGTTTAATTTGCCTTGAAGTCAAGTTGACGGATGATTATGGATCGGATCGTCAAAAATTGCACCACAAACTCGGTGACGCACAGCTGCCATGTGGGTCGACGCCACGTGCAACTTCAGTCAGCCGTGGCTTTTTAGCTGACAGCGCTTTGCATGCTGGGACTTTCAATCTATACTTACAGTGTTTAAAAGTAGAGCTCAAAGTAAAAAATAGTAGAGCTCAAAGTAAAACAAGCATTTACAATGCAATAGGTCTCGCAATGACATTGTTTTGAGCTATTGGCATTGAAAATGTTATTGTTTTTTTTTTTCCCTTCGTGAAGCATTAATCAAGTAATGGCATTGTAAATTACAATGTCTTTTACCCCCTGTTGACCCCTGCATACAGACATACATAGAAACCGCACTACAAACGGGCACACATGCATGCACATGCTGAGAAACACACGCACCCCGTGAGACAGACACACTAATACATAGAGGCCCACGGGTGCACCGAAGCACGTGATCACACACGCAGGCACACTGAGTCACAGGCACACTGAAGCTTTGGGTCTGGCAGACTAGCCGACACGCCAGACACTGTCACACTGAGTAGAGGCGCACACATGCTGAGATACGGATCACACGAACACCCGAGGCAGAAGCACTCTGAGAGACTCGGTCACGCGGGATCAGCAACATGGAGACACAGGGTTCACCCAGGTGCGGATCATTTGAGGTCACTGGCACGCTGAGGCGAGAGCATCCTGGGGCCTAGGGTTGAATAATAAAAAGAAATAGGATTATACAGAGTAACCAGGACATTTGCTCGGTGAGACATTTCCACACCAAAACACTGTCGCACGCACTCACACAAAAACTCGAACGGTCTGAATACCTGAGATGGGAGAGAGTGCGGAGGGGCACACACTTTGTCATTACCAAAGAAATTGAAGACAAGTGTTTTGGGGTGTGCATTTTATATCTCTGCCCCCCTCATCCCCATCACCCACATAACGTATGCATGCTCCAGCGCGGCTCAAGAAGGGGTTAAATGGCACCTTGCAGTAGTCTGAGCTGAGCATGCCATGTGTTGGCCGAGGTAGGGAGCGCACCCTAAGCCGACATACACTCTCGTGCGTGTCCCCTTGCCCCCTCCCGTGCTCCACACGTGGACAGTAAGCCCCACTGTCGAGTGTCCCGTCCTTGGGCGGTTGCGGACAGTAAATGCAGACTCGGATGGGGCGATGTTCCTGTGATGGGAAACCGTCCAGAGGTTTTCGGTGGCGGTGTCTGAGTGTATTTTGCGAGTGCACTTTAGAAGTGTTCTTAGCGTCTCGGGTGGCAGAGATGCGCTTCACTGAGAACGTTAACCTGTTGCCGAGAGCCCCCTTCCCAAAAGACACCTGGTCCTGTCTCCGTGGAACTGCAGTAGCCGATACAGGGGCACGTAGGGGCTCTCAGCGGAGCGATTCGGGTGGTCGACTGCGTCAGGGCCCCTACCCCATTCATCCCCGTACAGAGCTTGTAGAGCACCTTTGATGCAAGGAAGTGTGCACCGGCTACTCCATTGCCACCTTGCTACTCTGCCTAACCCAATACTCCTCGCCAGGGCACCCACCCTGCACCACTGGTCCCCATGCACACCAAGGACGCACAGCTGCTTGCTATCGTGGGCACTGCACACAGACCATCTTGGAATATGACCCGCGTGGCCCTGTAGCGAGAATCCCCGATCATGGCCCAATGCAGCACGCCTCACAGCGCCAAGAAGCGCCGGTTACCCCAGAGTGCACTAGCGGGAGATTAAGGCAATCGGGCATTCAGCGAATCGTTCTGGAGACACGTCATCCTCGGCCCCCCTTACACCAGCTACTCACACTATAGAATCGCACAAGCCAGCTGGTTTTTTGTTCGATAAGATAGATCTAAGAGTTGAGTAACCATCTAAAAGATTTTCAGCTCACATCTTCGAATTTTGGTGGCTGACTCAACCTTTTGTCCTCCTATGTTCGATGATAGGGAAAGTCTCACTCTAACAAGCGTGGCCGCGAAAGCGAATGCGCTGCAAATAAAAGCCTCGCGCCCCAGGGAAAGTCTCCCTCTAGCAAACGCAGCCACGAATGCGCTGCAAATAAAAAATAAAAAAAAGTGAGAGGAAGGAAAAGGAACAGACGCTGGGCTGGGGAAGTCGTACCTTCTGTTTTTTTAATGCGTCGTAAAAGGGCTTTGCTCGGACACGCTTCTCTGGCAAAGACAGCTTTTATTGCCCTGATATATTGGCCTCCTAAAGATAAGAAATTGCTTCACGACAGCCGTGAAGCAAACGATCCTGTCCGGATGGGCTGGACAAAAAGGAGAAAGGGCGGCAACCAAAAAGCCTCAGTTTCAATCGGCGGCCACCGTTTTACATAAACGGTGACGCCAGCCAATGAAAAAGAGGGGCGGGGCTTCAAGTCCCCTTCTCAAATCTCCTCATCCACAATATGTCTCACAGAGCGAGCAGCACATGCGCGCTGCAACGCTAGGCGAGACCTAAAAAAAAGTGGCACTCGCTGTTGGCTGGAATGCTGGTAATAGGTCAAAGTGTCACACAAGACAATGGCCAAGGTGCCAGCTATGAGTACTGTTCTTCCACTCAAATCTAGGAGGTATACGAAAGGATACCACATGCAGTTTAGTCTTCCAATAATGTAACAGGAAGTAGCATTACAGGATCGTTCACTCTGACGATGGACATTTGCGCTTTAAAAAAATTAATTTCAGCTGGGTCACGTTACCTTGAAGTGGACGTCAATTGTTGTTTGTTGTATAATTGAAGTAAAAATGCAAAATAATAATATTTAAAAAAAAATCTTCAATGAAAAATCCAGGTTGCAGCATTAATGAAGGCAGTGATTAATAAGAAAAAAAGTCTCAAGGAAGAAGCTTGTAAAACTACTGATGAAAAACTAGTTTGCAACGGAGTATCCCGTCCACCACACTCTAAACCAGGCCCTTCGTTCTGGAATTGATTGGTTGAATTACAGGGGTTGCACTGCAGCCCACAGGGGTGGCAGAGCAATTTGGGAAATCTACACAATCTATTATGAAAAAAGGGCACTTTCAACTATTTCTCGTGGAGCCTTTGTTTGAAGCCCTCTTCCTTTTTGTTCCAGAGACATCAGCTGACAGTAAACACTCCACAGAGGTCGGTTCATGGGACTCAAGCCTCCCCTCTCTGCAGCAGAGAAAGGGTTAACAGCCAGCAGAAACCCTGCAGTAGCTCAGAGCTGGGCGAGTACAATAAAGCCCAACACAGTGGTCCATTACTGGCGAGATAAGGGCTGTGGGAATGCTCCTCGAGGTTGTTTATTCTCCCTGGCCCTTATCTGGCTGATAAACAGCCTCTGACAGAAGACCTAATTGCTATTATAAACCATCCAGCGTTTCTAAATTAAAAACAATGCTGAGGCAAGCACTGCTTAAATCTGGCACGTTTAGAGCCTGGCTTCCATATGTGCAGAGGACCCAGTGTGAGGGATGTATATAAATCCGTAAATGTATATTATTCCCAGACCCCATACACGCACATGGGCAGTATTTTACACAAGACATCGGTCGCTGGGAAGACTCACAAAGGAACATCCTTCCTGGCAGGAGTGGTCTTTTCTGCTTTTCCCTGGCCATCCTGGCTTATACATGTTTATTTCAGGGTTTTGCATTGGGTTTACCTCCTGCTTTTTGGCTTTTTCGGAGCACCATGCATATAATTAGTTATATGTTGATAGGTGTAGACGGGTGGCTGTATGCAAAGAGTAAAGCTGGTCTACTTGTGGAAGAAATGTAGTTAAACACCAGCGACCAGAGAAAAGTTCAATGGCTGTTGTACAGAGATACAGGACCAGTAGCGGATGTGCAGTGGAAACTGTGGGTAATCAGACGAGACCGTTCGTATTGCTTGTCTGGTTGTGTGGCATTACCCATTGGTGTATGCAAGGGTCTTTATTTGCCAGTGTTCAGCCTGTGATAGACTGTACAATATTGCTTGTCTGGTTGTGTGGCGTTACCCATTGCTGTATGCAAAGGGTCTTTATTTGCCAGTGTTCAGCCTGTGATAGACTGTACAATATTGCTTGTATGGTTGTGTGGCGTTACCCATTGGTGTATGCAAAGGGTCTTTTTTGACAGTGCTAGGCCTGTGATAGACTGTGACAGTATTGCTTGTCTGGTTGTGTGGCATTACCCATTGGTGTATGCAAGGGTCTTTTTTGACAGTGCTCGGCCTGTGATAGACTGGGACAGTATTGCTTGTCTGGTTGTGTGGCGTTACCCATTGCTGTATGCAAATGGTCTTTATTTGCCAGTGTTCAGCCTGTGATAGACTGTACAATATTGCTTGTCTGGTTGTGTGGCGTTACCTTTTAGTGTATATAAGGGGTCTTTTTTGCCAGTGCTCAGCCTGTGATTACTGCACAATACAGTTTTCAGCAGTTTCTAGACTAGTGGGACTTGCCCTCTAAGGGCCTTTGAACTTTGGTTGGCGTGTGGTCTTCACAGTGGCTGCCCGAAGGTCATTAGTTGCAACATAGTATGAGACCAGATTTCGACAGTGCTTACGGACCCTGTTCTATTGTTTTGTATTGTGTTTGTGTTCCCAATTTTTGGTTAACAAACCATACAAAGGCCTATCAAAAACGTATTAAACATAAGCTCTATGGATCTGTTTGCCAGTCACGTGAATGGAATCACAAACAGAGGTGCTATAACCCATTGTTTGAAATGACAATGAAACATACCAGCTTAAAGGCCTTGTTGCTTCAAAGCAGTGCTCTCACTTCTCCAAACACCAAGCACATATAAGAAGTTGTTCTTAACACTGTGCTATATGTGCGAATTCTTATTCATCTAAATAAGAACTGTTGCTATTGCCAGTTTTATGGATGTAAATTTACCAGCCTCAGAGAGATAGAAGGCTAAGTTCGCCTTTCCAGATTTCAACTCATGACCTGGGGAACACCACATTTGTCAGCTGCGGGCATTAACCTCACGGAGCAATCTTGCCGGGTCAAAATTAAGCACGTGGAGCAAAATCAGAAACATGTCAGACCTTCCTTTCAACACAGTGAATGAATTCCCCTTAAAAACTAGGTGCACAGAGGGGCAAAGGCGGCTGACCAATGCAACTGGTTGAAAGGTCTGTCTCTAGCTGGGAGAGTGCATAGAGACAGCAAGATCTTTATTTTGGTGTTGCTGACCGCAATATCCAAAATCGTGCAAACTTGTAGCATTTTTGGTGTCTGGTGGTTTTTAGTTCTATAGAGCTCATCTGCCTTTCAGCTTGCAGGAAAACCATTTCGGATGTGGAACTGCACATTTCTCAAGCAGATCTGTCAAATAAACGAAAAAAAAGATTATAAATGGCATGCTTATGTTGGATGGAGCCAAATATGTTCTCTAACTTAGAAGTTTATAACAAAAAGAACATTTCAGTCACTCCTTCCTGTCTCCTGTTGCTAAAAATGTCTGCATCGGAAAGGTGCTTACAAGGAGGATCAGAGGAACTGTTTATGACTAATTCTACTGTACCCTTTAAATACTTAAAAAATAAACTATTTAGGTCGTTTAAACCAACATCTGCAAAACTATGCACTGGGCTGTCTCAAATGCCTCTGAGTATCAAAAGCAAGAGGTTCTTTGGTAGGGAGGACACATTGATAATTATCCATAATATCTGCAAAACAAAGTCTTGAGTATTTTAACTACGATCCGACTTTCCTCTTCTACAGAGTATAGTAAGAGGGGAGGAGATGTGACCTAACGGCCAGAGCTGCTTCTGGGCAACGAGGTCCGATTTCCGGCGTTGGCTCAACATCCTGTGATTCTGGGCAGATCACTCAATCTCCCTGTGACAAAAAAAAAATCCTGACCTTGTGTTGTGTAAAGTGGTGCTCATGTAAAGTGCTCTAATGCCCTTGCGCCAAGTTCGCGCTATATAATTCTGTAAAAATAAATACAAATAAATAGACTGCCAAAGAGAGTTCTGCAGTAGAACAGGAATGAACAGAACTGATTCACTAATGGACAGTTTCATGGAAACAGAGGCCAGAGCGGGTTAAATTAGCTATATGTACAGATAATGAATGAGTCCACGGCCAGGTGTATTTAGCACTTGCTATAAGAACATTCAGTCTGTATTTGGCTGGAGCTTTCTCAAAGTGATGGCCTCTGTTACCCTTTGCTTTCCGCCTAATAATTGCTTGAAAGGGTGCTAGACAAGCTTATCTACAACTTGTGAGCTCTAGTTCTCTCTTCTGGGTATTCTAAACCAGCTGACCTCCCTTCTGGATCTACTTCACATTTTAACCGTCTTCAACGTCATTAACCACCAGACACTACTCCATACCCTACATACATGCATGGGGCTCAACACTATATTACTGTATAATGGAGTAGCTAATGGTGGTCTGTGAAACAACTCGGTCATCCTCACCCTCACAGGAGCCCCTGGGAGCCCTCCTGCATAACTGAAGAATCATGTGCTAATCAGTAGATCAATGACACTTAACTATCTAATCGACTGATCTCGACATTAATCAGATCAAGGTCAGCCATTCCTCCTTCACTGTGTAACTAACACCTACCTCAAACTCAACCCAACGCATCCTCGGTGCTAACAGCTCCAGGTGTACGCAGATCCTTGGCTGCTTTTTCAAAATTAAGCTGTAGGTACTCCCCTTGCTGCAGACCACCAGTGTGCACTCCTTTGCTTCACCATTAACTGCAGTTCCGGCTTCGAGAGACACATCTCCAAGGAAAAGCAAACTGCTAGATCAAAATCAACCCAGACGCCCCGGTTTGCTCTGCAAATGCACTGTTCACCCCTGGTTCACTCCCACTGTGACGGCGGTAGCATCCTACTCTCTGGCATTCGCAATACTTGTCTGACGTCAATGACGTATGTCCTGTGCACTGACCTGTGACTCACTAAAGGTTTAATGCAATACAAGCACTAAACCCTAATCCATGAAGGAGTTACTCTAGTTACTCTTCAGGCCCACGTAATCTGTAAGACCTGCTGAGCCATCTACAGGGTGGTACGAACAAACACTTGGCACGCTGAATGTTGCAGGAAAGCAGGTCATGCCTGCAGTAGGAGAAACTCATTAAAGAAAATAGTGCTTACAGGTCAAATAAGACATACCGTGTAACAACCGAAGTAAAAGGGCCAATCCTCATGGGAGGTTAGAAATGAAGACAAGGCGGTACTAAGGAGAGACTAACAAGCCTATTAACGAATCAGAAGCCAGCATTGACAAAGGACAATGACACAAGCCAATGAAAAATATGGGCAGAGAGTGGGCAGAGCTTCAAGTACATACTTGAATACAGCACGTCTCGCAGAGAAGTGCATGCTCTGCCCAGGCTCCACCTAAAAAGGAAGAGACCACACATAAAACTTCTCTTTCTACACATCGAGGGCAGGAGACAACATCCATCCACAGATCAGGCTGGCCGTTCATTTCACCGCGTCAGAAAGAAGCTGAAAACTCATCTCTTCAAGAAGAACTGCCTTCTCCAATGATGAGGAAGCCACAGCTCATGCTGGCGCATGAGGGAGAACACCCTTCATTCTTGACCATGATCTTTAATCATTTCCCGCTCCCTTTTACTCCCAGCACTCCATTGCATCCCAGCTAGGTTTGCAATTTGTAAAAATTTCTAAGTGATGGATGAGCTCTTATGAATACATCACGATGACTCTAATGGGCCAGCTTAGATCCTGATGCATCTTACGTGGCGAGGGAGATCATTACTTTATAGATTATGATCCGCTTTCCTAGTCTTCTCTTTCTACCATCAGGGTTCAATCACAGAGCTTCCCACAGACGATGCACGCCCCTCCGAACTAATCAGTGTGCAGCACTTCCTGCAGAGGCGAAGCGGCCATGTTGGATGACACCAATATTTACTATCCGCCCGGCATGTGGAATGATAAAAAAAAAAATGGGTCACTCTTAACATCCTTTCCTTCAATGCATCTCATTTGCACGTGCAGCGAAAATCAAGCTGCGTTTCTCTTCGGCAAACATGCAAAGAGAGCCATCCATCAAAGGGTTGATGAACTCAGTATCAATGAGACCCGTATGTTCTCATGAGAGAAGGAAGAAAAATGCAATTAAGGTCCCATAATGGTTCTCACTTCCCACTTAAAACATAGCATGCACAGAACATGTAAATTGGTCATCCTATGCTTCTGAGCTCACTGGGAGACGAAACCATTTGCATCTAGCGAGAGAATCAATCTTTCTCCATCAGTAAGGCTTTTTTTCCAAACTAACAATGCCTGTGCCTTTAAATTCTCCAAGGAAAGAGGGGGCTGTCTGAATCTGCAATGAATAGGGAAAAAAGGGCTGTGACAGCACAAGGAGTAGATTGAATCAGAGCGCAGGAGTAAATTGCCCGGTGACTATTACAAATGATCTGATGTGAAAGCCAAGGTATTGGATGTGTACACAACAATAGAGCGGTGAATTAAAGAAAAAAAACAAGGAGACCGTGATTGAGTGCTCCTAAACACAAAGAAACCGGGCAATGCGAAATGTAGGTGTCAGCCTTGGGGATCTCTCCTGGAGCAAAAGCCGTCCGGCCAGCGAAGAAGGGGGGGGATGCCGAGTGGCTACTGAATCTTGCAGCTCCCAGGCCATTCCGGCCTCTGGTAGAAGAGGACCACTGAATCAGATTTACAAGAACTGCCCTCTTATTATCTCTTTCTCGGAGAGTGCCCATGTGTGTGTTTTTAGTTTTTTTAAATCTCACCTATTTCATGATTCACAAACACTAACAGTATGGTTGAAAAAAGAAGTTTGTGAAATTGTGAGGTTGGCGACATTCTCACTTTACCCACTCTTAGTGTTGCATCTATTTTTCAAGTCAATTAATGCTTTGAGGGCACCAGATACTTACAGTTTACTCGCGCCTGCTGCATCACCAAGTTTTTCCAGGTCTCTTGGCTTACACAAAGACATCAGGCACCCCCTCTGCCTACTCAGTGAGATCTGTCTTCTCTATGTTCCTTCCTCTTTTGGAAGTTAAAAAATTGTCTAAAGACAATATGGCTGCCCAACAAGCTAACTAAATGGCCCCTATTTGGAAATCCATTGCATTTGTGAAAGGGCTTGAACTGCAGGTCAATTGACTTAAAACAAAAATCAGTAATGCTACAACCTACATGTCCTTCAAGAAGCTTATGGGGGCAAACCAAAAGCCTCAATCATTACCATCATCCCCTCGAGCTCAAAGAGAGAATGGTGACAATAACAAACACTTAAAATCAGACCCACCACCAGTATGAAGCACAACGTAAGGACACAGTGTAGCAGCGGCGAACAGAACATCAGAAGCTGCCCCTGAAATGTGGTGATTAGTGACATATCTAGTGGTTGAGCAACTTGTCTCTTCACCATAGTCACCACTGTTGTCTCTCGTATTGCTAACGAGTGCGATTTGGGGTAAATCGTCTTCTCCATGTGCCTCGACCAACTTAGTGTAAGTAAGGAGCTCTTGTGGTGGATTCAGTGCTGTGTCTGTGTGGCCGTACATCCTCTGTTCTGTCACATACCCGAGGATCAGGCGTATTCATTTTCTAGGATAGGGACCACTTGAATTCATCTCTGTTCTTCTCTATTGCGCATTAATTTGTAACATTTCTTTTTAACCACAGGCACGAGTGGCTATTGTGAAAAAGACTAAGAGCAGAATCTTTGGGGTTGTTCAATTCTAGCTCCCAAACACCCTGCTCTCCAATAAAGAGTGGTGTGGAGCAGCTGTTCCAGTGTGCTTCTGTTCTCCACTAGCAGGGATGTGAAATGGATAAGGACCAAGGTTTGGGCCTAACCATTAGCGATGTGTTTACATTGCTTTAACACAACCACTGCCGCTTATATTCACATGAACTCAGTGGAGAGAGTGCATCCAGCATTATGACAACCAGCAGCCATCTTTGAACATCCACAATTGCAGGAGGCCAAGTGGTGGCTAAGAATTCTTTCTTAAGTGAACCGTCACTTTTTGGGAGGACACCGTCCAAATTCTTATAAATTGGCAAATGCACTCTAGTCCTTCCACATTGTGCAAATTCAATGTTGCCTTTTCGTAAAGCTGTTACTAGGTGTAAGTGAGACTCACGCATGGCGAAAGTTGTAATGTATGCATGCCTACACTACACATGGTTCCCAACGGTGCCATGGGTTTGTTCATTCACAAGTTCTGTACAACGTAGCTTGCAACCCTGCAGTTTCTTTTGCACACAACTGCACTAGGCTTGGATGATACAATCAACATTTATGGGTGTATATTGATTTTACTTGGTGCTATGTTGTGTATTCAGAGGGGATGATCAGTTACACTCTGGGGTAAATAGTTTGAACATTGTGTAGCAGCCCCCCCACACGAGGGCTGGGGGAGCGATGCATATGTTATACCCGCGAAGTACAGCCTAAAAGAATTTTCATAACTAGGCGTGCCCAGTGCTGGGTGTGTCAGAGGAGTGGCCCGGGGTAGGCAAGGCAAATTATGTTTCCATGGTAACTTGTAATTCACAAAATTCACACATATACTTTGCAAACTTATCAGTTCAACTAACTTACACCCAAATGGACTGGGCATATATATGCACTGCTGAAAACATGACAGCTTCCCTCCGTCCCAAATTTTTTCGTACCCGCCCTGAGCATAATTTACAAAGTGTATACATTACACATGTGCAGGGTTAAGAAAATCAACGTCACCACTGTATAGGAATGCAACACCTATATGTACATACAAAATGACATGCACACTGTACGCATAAGTAAAATGGGGAAAGTACATGAAGGGGCAAAAGTCCAAAACTTGGAAGATTTGTGACTTTAAGTGATGCATAGTTTATCTGTCAATATGGAAATGCCAGATCCATACAAAATGTTTCCCCTGGTTACGAAAGTGCTTCAGTGGCATACTAAGGTACTATACATAATGTAATACCCTAACATATTTCCATACCTTTGTGAGTCGAACCTTGTACTCTCTACTTTTTTGGTAGGGATTGTCAGATTCTTAGCAGTGATACCACAATTCAGTCTTTGCATTACTGCAACTGATAGGCATGATGCTACCGGAAATGAAACATTAGATGGGGCATGGTCTGCAAATGTTGGTTTTCTGCACGACTTCTGCATCTCAAGGTGCGAAGTAAGCAGCAGCTTTTTGCTGGTGCAAGCATGGAGGACTTTCAAGGTGTGGTCGTAACACACTTTTTGATGCATAAATAACACGACGTGAAGCAGCCTAACCACGGCGTATGCACAGAAATCCACTTACCGCCGTCTTTTTCCACTTCGTGACCTACTCTACATGCTGCCCTGAGTTTTTCGTTTCTGATGACTAACAGTAACTCCGCACCCTGCCACGGATCCGATTCCCAAATGACTGAGTGACTAATGAGGAGCTTCCTTTGAAAATGCTAAACACACACATTTCCCCCAGGAAGGAGAGTGGATCTAAGCAAAGGTTGATGTTTTTGCTCATTCTAATTGCAGGCCGAGGCGAGAACAACAAACCGGGTTTCGGTAACAGGGCTGCCTTGGGGGCTGCCATTAGGGCTCCTTTTTACTGGAGAGTGGTTTTGTTTTGAGTGGCGTTGGCTTTTCATCCATCGCCACACCTTCTGATATCTGTGCCTTACTAAACAAATGCAGGGAACCAGCTTAGCATCACTGCCTCAGTTCAAGGCAATGTTGCAGTTCCCAGGTGTCTGCCCGGCCCTCGAAATATTGAGGAGTGCTCAGAAGCCGCAGCCAGATACATTTCGGGTGGCTTATTCATCCTCCAGAAATATTCTAATACTGATTTTCTCTAAATTTCAGATACTGGGCTCTCTCGCTCCCGTCCTGATGATGACCTCACATTTATAGAGGTCGAAACGTGGTCGACAACAGACTTATATAGACTACAATCACAGTGAAATAATTTGCTTGATAGGAGTCATAAGCCTTTTAGTAGTGATGCATGTTGCCTTGTTTTTCTAGGACCCTTCACTGCACCTCTTTCATTTAAAGCATGAGCACCAGATCTCTGTTATGATGACAAGTATAACATTGTTCAAAACACGCAATGAATAAATTAATTGCATGAGAATTTCGCTCTTTCAGCCTGTTCATTATATGCCTTGGTCATTTTAAGTTGGATACGTTTGCTGTCTTCAACTACGGAAGACTTTTCACTTCGCTATAGAGACTTGAATCCCAGTGAACCACTGGGTGAAGTTAAGCACAGGTTATGGTTGCAACTTTATAGCGAAAGAGATGTGGACTAGCTAGCCGACTTTGGAATTGGGGCACTACATTCGAATTCTGGCCTCGGCTCAACATCCGGTGATTCTGGGCAAATCACTTACCACCTCCCCGTGGCTAAAAAAAAGAAAATATGTAACTGGGTCTTTTGTAAAGCGCTCTAATGCCCTTAGGACAAGTTTGCATTATATAAAACTGCAAAAGAAAAAAAAGTAGCAGAAACAATATGCCCTCCCATTGCACCGTAAGAGCATGGGAAACAAGAAAACATTCCCACATTGCTTTTCAAGACTGCAGCCCTGCTGTTTTGGAGCACAGAGAATAAAGATTATGTTACTGGGTTTACAAAGGCCCCTTGTGCTGTTTTATTTGAAGATGGGAATAGGAAATACATTAAACAGCCTGTGCAATATCCCAGATCAGAGGCTGCCATCCCAGTATGGCCTGTTCAGCCACTCATCCTTCCAATGGGAATAGGAGGAGACGCAACAGAGGATGATAATACTATGATCCAGGCCTTGCATCATCTGAAGAGCAAGCAACAAGTATCAGGCACGCCATTTAAAATTGAGGGTGGTGGAGCAGAGCAGGACAAGACTTGGAAAGTAACTTAAGCAGAGGCAGAAAAAAGACAGACAGACACCAAGAGTGGGCTAGTACAGGAACACATTTAGAACACACATAAAATGAGCCTAAAGAAAGCTGTAAAACACCTATAATAGGTCTCAAGCAAGAAGACAACCAAGAAAAAACAGGAAAAATGAAAAAAGAATAAGAACATGCCAGACATGACCAAGACTAGGACGAACTCAGAAGAATGCAAGGGGCAATACCAGAACTGCAACAAAAACAGGGCAGTGCCCCAGGAAACAGTAGCCAGAAATGTGACAGACCATCTGCCTAGCTGAGACAAAACTAGAAATGGGTATTGGGCAGTCTAGCACCGAAAATGTGCTGGGACAAGAAGAATACCTGGATAACGTAGCGGTCTCCGGAAGAAACCAATAGCGGATCTTTGGATGGAGGTCCGTGCGACTTTCCTGGAGCCCACATAGGACCGACTTTGACCACCTTGGGGCTGGCCTCTCTTGCAGGCCCTCCGAGTTCCACTACATTGAGTTATGACAACAGTGGGGGGGGGCACAAATGTGCATTTGTGGGAGGACAAATTGGAGATGACTTTGTAGGCAGACAGGTGAATCACTGGACTGAACCTGGTGGCGTGGGGCGTGGGGGGTGCTAAGACACAGGTGGCTGAGCAGAAGTTCAAAAGTTATTATTGCCACAAGGTTGCTGCAAACATCAGTTGTAACTATTTTTCTGTGGCTTGTATAACCAAATGATCATACGGATTGTTTCGGTGATCTATGATTCGCTTTTGTAAGACCACATGTCACAAACGGATAATGGATTTAAAAAAAAAAAAAAAACATGTTTAAGAAAAAAGAACCATGCCTGGATCATTTTATACAAGTGACAAAGTAGAGCTAGACTGGACCAACAACACGAACAGCATAAAATTGAACCAGACAAGAAGTTAAACAAAGTACAGCTATAAAGGAAGCAGAGCCTGTGCAGACCTGGCCAATGATCCCTTCCCCTCCTATAACCTCAATCCACTTCCATCACCCCCTGCTACCACCATAATCTCATTCTGGCATCAGTCCTTTGCCCCCACAACCTAGGGGTGGCATAAATGCTAAGAAAGCAATCAAACACAACATGGAATTGAGCCTCCTTTGTCCCGCTTCTACACTCTTCCCTTCCATCTGATGTCTGTTCCGATCTGTTCTTCTGCCTCAGTGCTTTGAAGCAACCTCAGGGTGGGTTATGCATTATATAAGTAACCAACATGGTATGGCGTTAGGAATTTCAGCCTACATTTCTGGATACATTTAAACTAGGCCAAGAGACATTCCTGCACTACAGTAAATTGTATGAACTTGGGCAAATTATCTTTTTTGAAAGTGGGTCACTCCAAATGACGTTGGCGCTTAACCTGAGCAAAAATCACTCCTTCTGGAGAGAAAGACTATACGTAAATAATTTTATTTCATTTAAAGTGCACAGTGCAAATATAAACTATTAGAATAAGTGAAATAAAGTGCTTCATGTGTTGTGGGTGGCTTCTTGGCCTTTGTCAAAAGGAATCTTATTTTACCTGTCTGTGACTCAGTTTACCTGTCTCCTTAACTGTGATTCTGATCCACATTCATACCCCTATACTAAGCCGTATATTAAAATAAAAACATGGATATTTGTAATGGCGGATGCCTGGGCCTGGAAGTGTACTACAAACACCAAGGGTGAGTGTTTATCATGAGAAAACAACTGAAAAAACAGGACTTCTCAGCAAAGCATATTTCCAGTTCCCAATGTGCGTGAAGATTTCCTTGTGACACAACTGGAATGAACCATACGTAGTTTACTCAGTCAAAGACCCTGTGGGACTTTGCCAATGTCTTTTCGGGAACTGGACCACCAATTGCGGCTTGGTGTGGGGAGGGGAAAATAGTCTGTTTGATTCTTAGATGGGAAACCACAGCAAATTATTTTTTGCTGTTTTTGGCCTTTTTTTTCCGAACAAAAAAGCCAGCTTTGAGGTCATTCATTGTTATCTATCACCATCTTGTGTCCATTCATGGTTGAGCGATAAGGCGGTATCCTACACTGGCCTTCATGAAAAAAGAAACAGTTTACCTCGCTCTTCAAGATCTGGATGTGGGCTTACTTCAAGTACGTCCAGGAAGCACAGCTCCTGCAATCACTTTCCATGTTTCTCTATAGGTGAAATGGCTTCTGGGAAATCATTCAAATTTGTATTTTCTAAACTCTACCCATCATCACTCTTAGTTTTGATAGCTTTTCTTGGATTAATTGGAAATAAATTGCATAGTTAGTAAAATGCTTAAACTTCCCGAGTCACGTAAGCTCGTGGATACAACCCTTTTCCGATCTGGTGTTAGGCAAGACCTTTTGATATTACAAAAATTCTATATATATTATAGTTACATGGGCTTTCCACCACACCTTTTCGTCTACTGGTCTGTTATTGTGTCATACACATTTTCTCCACTCACTACAGCATGCAGCATGGGTCAAGAAGGCAGTTCACTTCAGCCATTGGCTAACATCACTGTGAGAGACAGCATTCTGCTCTTTCACAAGGACCACATTTGTAGGCAAAGTAGTTCCATTCATTGTGAAGGACTATTATAATAATGGGTATTTTTTTTTAGACCAATGACCTATTTTTGTTATGAGCTATCTTTTTTTTTGATTAGTTTCTCAACAATACGTTTTGCAAAAATCATAACAAAACAAGCATTGACAAAGCCAAAAGGCTGGCACCCAATGCCAGACCGACTGTTAATGCTTAATGCTATTGGTCCACGTGTCATATGCTCATAATGACAGATCACAGTGTACGTTTCACAACATCGGCCCTGCTCAACGCTATTATGGTTCTGACTAATTTCTCGTCAAGCTCCCGAGGATATTCACTTTACTTTTCCGCGCGCATGCAATTATAATCCACTTCAATTCCCCACCTGTGGCGGGAGCCCGCTCAGGTGTAATTTACAGGGAGCCCAGGGGGGTAGGAGAGAAACGCGAATGAAAGTCCACAAGGATTTCAGGTGTAGCCCAGCTCAACACATGATAATATTATACTCGCAAGCTGACGCAACTCCTGCGTTTATTTTATAATATGCCTCTGTTTATGCCTTTCTGTTTACTTTCCCTTAACACCCTGGTGCAATTGTATCCTCATTTGGAAAACAAGAGAAGAAAACACAACTGATCGGAACATTTTATACAACTGCTTGTTGTGATCGCATATGTTGTCCATATATTCAACGCTTCCCAAGCGACTATATGTGAAACTCTTGTCGCTGGAAGTGGGAGATCTAAGCCAGCTGCATTTAGAGGTGTCCTTCCTGGGCAGTCAAAATGGGAGAATAATTAATCAAATGTATGGGAGGAAATCAAGCGGGTAGCCTTGGGGAGCTTGAGAGGGGAGTGGATTGCAGATCCTTGGTGGACATTTGTCTGCCTCTGGCAATGGGCATCCTATGAAAGCGGAAGGCTCAAAACACCTGTGGCATCATGATCCTGCCTCTGCTGCTTATTTGATTTTATATCATATCTTGTATTTCAAATGTGTTGCTGGATTACAGTATTGTAGTACTTTGTCCTGGTGTAATGCATTTAACCGTTCTTATTTATGTATGAATTGCACTTATTGATTTTAACTATACAATTTTATGATTTTTATTTATGGCTTATTGCCGAATAAAGATTAATGAATGAATGAATGCTTTGCCTTCAATGTGTTGCATGGGCCTCCGTTGCAGCTGGATGGTGTGCCAACTGGAAGAACTCTCTTTCATACTAAATGTACTGTAAAGCAGGACCATGCTCTAGAAAATATCTTTCAGAAGTAAATTAATGAATATTCACCAGCTGCAAAGAAAAAAAAGGTACTCATTTGAATCGGATACATAAAAGAGCTATCAACTTTTAAAATGTAACATAATAGGTTAAACCATTCCAAAGGCGTTGTTTAATAAAGTGAAAGTGGTAGCGGGAAATTACATCACACACCCTTAATCCCTATATATCACAGGAGGTGACATCATGTTGCCTTTGACCCCCCAGTGAAGGACAACGGAATGTTGTTCAAATAATTTCTTATTATAAACTGGAGGTTGGAATATGTTAGTGAGCAGTGATTAGTGTAAGTGTGGCTGTTACAAACAGCACCAACATTAAATATTCTTATTTTGGAAAGATCACCTGTCTAATTGTTTAAACCACAAGAGGTATAAATAGGTCGAAGTGGTAATTGCTATGCCAAACTATCTCTGGCTTCCTTTGGTGAGACCAGTGAACAGTTCTTGCCCTGGCAATAAATAGCTATCTTGTTAATGATACAATCTAAAAGTGATGTACATAGGTAATAAAATGTGGGCACTATATTTGAGATGGCAGTGACACACCTTCTAAACCCACCTGTGTCCCTGACCAGTGGCGGCAATGAGCCCTGAAGCAAGCAAAAGAAATAAACCTGCGTGCCCCCTCTCAGTTTGGTTAGCAAAAAAAAAAAAAAAAAACTCTAATTTGGGAGCTGTGGACCCACCTCCCCGTCCCTCTCCCAACACAGGCCCTGGCGCCACTGCACCTACTGCACTATTAGTGACTGCGCCTCAGACTCTGACCCCTTTCAGCACACTGCATTAATGAGTAGGCGGGCCAAGCAGGTGTGGGCGTCCTTCATTTCACGCACTCAGCCACGCATGTAATGTGCCCGCGCCCTTCGCCATTAAGCAGGTTAATGGCTGCACATTCTAGGTAAGCCAGAGGCGCGGGCCCACTTAAGGCGGGCTTTCATCTATCAGAGCAAAAAGTATATCATTTAGATGTGCTCTCGTGCTCGTGTCCCATGATTACACATGGGCACATGATTGCCACGTGACACATTAGGTGGAGGGTGGGTTGGATGGGTGAGAGGGAAGAGTTTGGGAGGAACAAAGGCTAAAGGTTAGGAAAATCATTTATCTTTCTTCAAAACGGTTTACTTGATAATGATTGGTTAATGCTAATTAGCTGAGCTATCTGTGATTAAAGTGGGCTGTTTGTTATTGCCATTGAAAGAGACACGGGGCTTTAAAGGAGCAGCATCCTTCTAATAGATTGGCAGTTCCTCTGTGCAAACATGTAGGTTTTGCAGCTTCAATTGGAAAATAATTTCTAGTTTCATGCCTCAGCAGTGATAGGTGTATATGAAGACTTGTTTATGCGGGGATGTCACATGCTTAAATCAATTACAATATATGGTGCAATTAGTAGCCAGGCACGGGTGGCAGTTCAACACCATGTGGCCCAGGGGTACCTTTCTTGAAATTGATTTTAGGACTAGCCTAAGCTGAATATCAGGTTCAACTTAATTCTTATTATAGTTATCTTCTTCACAGTTATGCTCTAATTGTAAAGGCCGACAAGGTTTGTCTGTAACAGTAAAGCGAGATATTCCCATGGACCCCTATAAGTGTCTGTTTGTGGAGTGGGGGCTCTCTTGTGGGGTATATTAACCGCTTCGGTGCGGCCGGAATTCCGCCCAGGTGCTGGACATTCCGATTGCGGGCGTGGCTTGGACGGCCCCCGCGCGTCGTGAGCACACGCCCACCGTAACTCATGACGGCTGGGGGCCGTCATGAGCACGGAAGAGGTTAAATGGAATTTTCGTGAAAACATTTTTTTGTTTCTTTTATACTGCACACTACAGTGGATGTTGTTTTCCATTGCACTAATCTCACAATATAAAAGGGGGTTGTTTGGAAAGCGTCAGCATCCCTAGTTTCCTAAACCTCAAATGCCTCATTGGCCGCCACATGCATCCAAGCTTCAATGGCTGGTTGTAGGGGTGTGAAAATGCATGTAATTTCTTTTGCGTGATTATGTGAAATTTCAGGAAAATTATGAAACGTTATTCGTAATTATATGGAATGCAAATCTGGGACGTAGTGCAAAATGTGTCCTCCTGTCTATTTTGGGAAACATCATTTACCACGAAGTCTAAACCACGCACTATCTTTACAACATGGTCTGTACAACGACACGTCTTTATCACTGCATTCCTTTAAAAGGCAAGTCTTTACAACTATTTGCCATACGGAAAGTGGCGTTGGACTTCAAAGTCCAACGCTTTCCCTACTGTTGCACAGACTCAGACTGGAGTTGGAATAGTAATTTATACCTCTCCGAAGTCCAGCGCTTTCCCCTAAGGCAAAGTGGTTGTGCGTTGTAAAGGCTTGCGTGGTAAAGGAATGCAGTGGTAAAGACTGGTCATTGTAAAGACTGCGTTGTAAAGCCATGCGTTGTAATGGCTTGCGTGGTTCTGTCATATATCCGTCAATTTTGGATGCGAAAACTCATTTTGTGCTGAAAATAGCACCAAAATCCACTAGTGCCACTCGGATCATTATTGTTGTTCCTGCACTCCTGCACTACATTTGGCCACGAAAGTAGCTTAGTTACATGATGTAGTGTAATTTCGTGAATTTTACAAGAGTAATGCAAAATTTGCAAAACTATGCAAAATGCCCCAGCGTAAATTAAAGTTTGCCTTGGCCTAGATGTCTACTAAAGTGCGGCAGCGTTGCTGCATGAATAACCACCCATCAGTTCTCCACCATGGGTCACACCAATGTAGAGGGAAACTCACTTAACAGAGACATTCAAATGCAAATGCCAGATAACATAACATAAAGCAATACTTTATTAGCATAACTAAAATTAAAGGTGTTGCTAAACCTGAGTTGCGCATGACACCTATTCTGTTGCATCACCTCTTTCCCAAATGCATCTTTGTTCATGATTTGACTGCAAACTTGTTGTCTATGGCATACACTGAGGTGGATGTGCATTGAAACATAGTATGTGTCTGGAAGCTGGGCTGCAGCTGCATTCTGCATGAGCTGCTTATGACAACCTATTCCACACTGAATCCTTGAAGCTAAAAGTGTGTGATCTCTAGTGAGAGTTAATATTTCCATAAAGTCTCCCTTTCTTAGGTTCTAGGGTTAAAGTCTTCAATAAAAGGCTGGAGTAGCACCGTGATTTGTGTAAAGAAGATTGCTATAGGACGCGTATCCTAGCTACAGCCTCTTACAGATGGATATTTCCTTTCCCTCACGTTATCATTGAAATTGTACAATGAGAATACCCCATGTGGGAATACCCTTTAAATTCCCAATAGATGGTCCATGCTTCCCAAGAAGATCAATGTCAACTAACCGGAGGGATGCAAAGGTCAGAACTCACCTTTCAAAATACAGTCATTGGCAGATCTTTGAGTGGCAAATACAGACCCAATGGAGAAGCCGAAACTGATCAATGCAGTGTGCATACTTGCTAATCATACAAAAATCAATGCTACATTGAACAAGAAAGACATTATTAAAATAACAATAAAGAAGTGAAAAACATTTGAATGTGCTCATCTTAAGCTCAAAATGTGCCTAGATCGGAAAGTATTATACTCAAATATGTTCAAGAAGAAATATAAGTGAATACTTTGTTTTTCTTTTTTCCTAAAGTGCATATTCACCCAAAGGTCTGTTGGCACTACAAAAGAGCTACGAGTACATAATGGGTAATTGGGCATAAATTCTAGAAAAAATAAGCTAAGAACATCTTTGCTTTAAAAATTCAGGTTAAGCTAAATAGAGAATTTAAGACGTTCACCTCTGCCTCTCGGGAAGGATTTCCCTAATTGTGCTCTTTGCACACTAAGAGAAATTCCATCACACTTTCTGAGCTAAAAAAGTCTGATCTATGAGCAGGGATTGGAGGGTGTGCTGAGGGAGTCACCACCAGGTTATCTCTCAAATGTTTCTTTAAAAACAAGGTCCTTAATGTAGATGGCCCAACAGTTCACACCAAGAGTCATAAAAAGAAAGAGCTTCTGCACTGTCCGTCAATGTAAGGAGGACAGTGGGAGGTAATGTGGTTATCAATTAGCACTTTGAATGCCACAATCTGAAACTAATGCTATATTTGAATGGAGTATCTCAAACACTCAGACTCATTGTTTCCAAAGTGTAGCCTCCATGGTGGAAGAGCATTGACTGCCATCAACGTTGTTGTAATTAGAAGAAACAACTTTTGGCACAAACAGCAATATGGGGGGACAGTGAAAGATCCAAGTCTACATGATTGCCAAGATTTTCCATTATGGGAGTGAGTGCAGGAATGTACTATAAGAAATTTCCCAAATAAAATAAGAGATTATTTCTGAGTGAGGAGAAACTTGAGCCTTGGAGGGGCTGAGTTTTAAAAATTCTTGGAAAACCCAACATTGCTATTGATAAGTTTTTGACATCAGCAGATTTGTAGATAAAAACTGAGTAAGAAAGGAAGTTGCAGAAGTAGTAACACAAATCATCACTCATGACCAAAGTGAAAATGTAACATGTTCTTTATCATACCTGGGGGTGTATTAGACTTTTTGGTTTATTGGTGGAAAAACAAGGCGATTGGATGACTGTTTTATTAAAAATGCATTTTAGAGAAAGTATATGCTAACCATTGGAGCAGCAATATCTAAACATGATGTTTCATTGCACATAGCAGTTTGAGGAAGACTAAAATGTCTTGTATCTATGAGAAGGACCTTGCTTCAAATATTTTATTCCTGGAATTGGAATGGTGGTTTATGTAGTCATGCGATATTTAAAGCAAATATTACATATTGTATATATTAAAGCAGGGTGAAGAGTAGGATCTGTTAAATACACCTGACCCAAGTATCCTCATATTAAAGTTCAAAGACCAGTTCATCCAGTATAACTGCATTGAAATAATCTATGTGTTTATAAGAGTAAGATAATATTTAATCATACACTATGCAATACTGAAGAGTACTATATCTAGCATATTTGACAAGGACCTTGCCCACATTATTCTTGGATTTCTTTTAGATTAGCAAACGGTCTAGTCCCAAAATTGTGTTAGGGAAAGATTAAACTACATTTTTCTTTGAAGGTTCTCATCGAAATATTTCAACAAAAGTAATATTTGATGTTCAAAATACTTACACTAATAAACATATCCCTTGCCTTTCACTAAAACCACTTTTAACTTCATCAAGAGCATGCAACAGTCAAGCATCCATACTTCTATATGGATGTTTCCTTAAAGTTTGTTTGATAGTTAGTGAGATTATGCAACGGATGTCAAGTCTGTCCATAACCCTTGAGATCAAAAATTAAAATCATCAACCTCCCATCCATTTGTAATAGAACAAATGGATACTAATGGCAAAGGTAATATGGGCATATGTAATGCAGAGTTGTCATTTAAGGTTGCTAAAGTGTGTCACTGTGATCCTTTGGACTGTTCTGCAACCCGTGAGGTTTGAAATCAATTTGACTACTGATCATAAGAGTAAGTCTACTTTGAACTTTCACCAGTTTTTAGTGTGAAGTGTTATCCGTTAATAATCAATGTTTGTGAAATGACTCTGCTTTGAGTTTCTAGTGAAGATTGCTTTTAAAGAAACAAGAATGACCCATTGGAAAAAGGTCCTGTGATGTCATCTTCTGTGACGTCAGAAGCTAAAAGAGTATGGTGTTACTGTTCTAATCCCTTTGATTCGGGTGAACTAGTCCCACTGCTGCATTCCCAGGGCTTTGATACGACTTGCGCGATGTTATTGCTGTCTTCAAGGCAAGCTGGTGTCCTCATATTTATTGTGCCACGATCTTCACCTATATGCCTTTATTTGGAATTTTAAAAATCTTTGATGTAAATTGGCAGTAAAGTTCATCCTAGCATTTTTTAAGAAAGACTTTCACATTAGAGGATTCTGTTACCTTTGCAACTTCATCAAACTGAAACTTGCTGTAAGTTTTAATGGCTTCTAACAGTATGACGCTCCACTCCATTAACTTGCTTAACAAAAGTATTTGGAAAATGATATGTTGGTTATAGCTGAGCTATTAAAACCGCCTTCAGCGTTCCTAATCAATTTCCAGAATTTCACCTTCAGATCTCGGTGTTACAATTTGCCTGCTTAATTATAACGAGAAAGAGATCCATAAATTACTGCTCTGTGCTGGGAAACGGTGCCAGGTGATAAAATGAAAGTGAGGCTCTAGCTTTAGCGACATGCAGGCTAGTAGAGCGGAGGCCATGACGGATCCAGTGATGCTTGATACCACGAAGTGATGTGAACAGGCAATTTCTTGAGTGTCGCGCATATGGTTGGTAATCACACACCACTAGAGCCTTCTTACAGCCTAGCATATGCACCTCCAAACCTTCTTGCTCGGGGGCAAATTTGAAACATCTCAGCTATACTTTGTATTCACAAATAATAAAAAAAAGATGTATCATTAAGGAGATGGTGGTATTTTGCTTCCATCAGGATCTGGACTATACTGGCATTCGTAAATGCTATATTTTACAACAAAAATACCACCTGACATAGAAATTGCTCTGCTGGATTTTAACAGTGGTGTTGAACTTGCTTGAACAGAGGAAATGAGAGGGATACAGTACACTGGGTGCAGATCATGAAGTGGACGTTTCTAGGTTCTAATCATCCATGAAAAACGACATGCTTTATGGTGAATACTCAAGTTTTTAATCAGTAAAACAAGCAAGGGATAGGAGTCACCGTAATGGACGTTATCAGTGGATCATGGGAATAGGAGATAACAACGCATGTCTATGGATGAATCCGTTTATCCAAGCGGGTAGATTTGAGTTAACACTGGTTGGCGATGGTCTATCAAATGCTTAGTACACCAAAAATGCCCATAGCCTTTCCTCTGCTTTGGGGCAATGCGGTCTAGTGGCTAAGTTGCCATTATCTATCTAGAATGTATCCTCATCTGGCCACATATTCTCTGATCTTGGGCAATTCACTTCATCAGCCTGTTCTACTGTCCCTACCAAAAGAATGAATGTCAGAATATCAAGCACAAAAATATTGTGGTGCAAAAATATCTTGGCCAGACTATTGAGTATCAAAATATTGTGAGTATAGATGTATTATTCTTTACTTCTCATCTGCATAGCTTAAAGATATACATGTTTTCATAGTACATGCATATACTGTACTGAAATCCGTGTAATTTACAAATGGGATAAATGATGGCAATAAAGTGCTATATAAGTAAATGGATATTTATGTTTCATGGACAAGAGGCTGAATCGAGTCTTACCATTTTAAAACAAAGTAACAAAATTACAAAGAATTTTCACCATACGTACCACAATCAGAGGGCCTGACCCTCGCAACAAGGTCACTGAGAGGCTGTTTTTAAGGCCACTCCTTCTAGTCTGACAAAGGAGGAGACAGAGGGCCTGATTTAGATCTTGGCGGATGGGTTACTCTGTCACAACGGTGACGGATATCCCGTCCGTCGGAATATAAATCCCATTATATCCTATGGGATGTATATTTCGGTGTTGTAATGGAGTAACTTGTTTGCCAAGATCTAAATCAGATTCAGAATGCTCAAATTCTGGTACCCAACATCAGAGCTGGGTCTTATTCTTAAAGCTCAAAAGTTGATCCACTTCTGGAGCCTGGCAAACAAATCCTCCCAGGCTTACATTGAAGGATGAAAGGGCCATGGAAGATCAAATAGGGGTTTCCAATGGTAGCTACTCCATGGTCTATCAGTTGGACCTCTAGGAATTCCTTTACTTTTCATGTTTTGAAAGTGGTGACATGAACAGAAGGTGAGCACTGCTCTAGGTGTTTTGCTTACTTTTATAGTTTCCATTCTGTTCCCTTCACCTAAACATTCGCCGACAAATAGAAGGTTGTGGTTGGTGCCCAGGGAGTAGTTAAAGGTCAAATTTGTGATGTCATTGGGGTTTAAATGGTGTGTGATGTTGGTTACACTGCCCTTGGTGTTTGGTGAATCACTATCCATGGCGAGGCATCAAGTTCCAGAAGAGGTGTGCGGTCCTGTCATGTACCAGTCTGCAATTTGGAGGGAGGGTGAAGGGAAAAGAGATTTGACTAAGACCTACCTTTGTTTAAATGTATTTTAGTAGTTTCCAATCCAAGAAGACAATTTTGGCAAAGAAGGGTTGGCAATCATTTACAAATTTCCAGTCACATGAATTCATTAAAATGAATCACATTTATTACCAGGCAAAGGGGTTTAAATAAGGAGATAGGGTGGGACTCAGCTGACACTGCTCATGGTCCATGGGTTCTGTCAGTGCTTAATTTGAGCCGGTGGCTTCCGGTACTCAGCACCAGCACTTAATCGCTAACACTGGCACTTATGTTTGTGAACTTGTTTTGTAACAAAGTGTTCTGTAGATCATGCAGTAATGATCCCATGAAGTTAATCTTTGGTTTCGTCTTATAGACTTTGCACTGAGGTTGTATTATTTACGTTTCGTTGAAATTCAGTCTTGTAAAAATGAGGTGTTCTTCTAATGTACTAAATACAACATATTTCGACACCACGTTAGAGTCTAGTTTTTCTGTAATATAGTAAGTTTGTTAAACCCGTTTATATTTGGCGCTTGAACCCCTCGGGGTCTTTTGCTGTGCACTGAAACTAGGATTGGATGTTTCCGATTCTTCCTTTTGATTATACATTTGTTTAAGGGTGGGGCAGAACCCTTGTTTACAGTTGCACGCTTTTGATGAACATTTGTATTGTCTAAAAATTGCCTAGCATACTTAGTTAACTTAGGAGTGCGTTGCAAACACATATATTTTCACTTATGAGAGTCTGCCACGCTGTTTGTCTAATTCAGAGTTTATCACAACAACAGTTGTTTATTAATTCAATTTGCATTACAAATGACTGATACCTGCCGCCCAAGCCATTCTTATAGCTTTGGGGGCCTGGAATAGTCTCAGTTGTCACACTTGTAGGTGTGTGATGGCAGTAGTTGTGTTAGTATCGACATTGGCAGCACTGGCAGGGGCAATGGGTAGTGCAAGCTGCAGTGACCTCTTTAACGAGGGCCCCAGCACTTATTTTTTTTTTTAATTTACAAATTAAGTACTGTCTTTGAAATTACATTACGAATGTCTTCTCTCAGGTTTGTGGATATCAGGCAGCGCATCACAAAAAGAACTTTAAAAAAAAGACTGTCACGCTGACGGAGTCCATGAAAGCATCTTTAATGGAATTCCTGACTTGTTATGGAGCAGACTGTGCTTAAGGGGGACTAGCATGTGATGACTGTTATCAGTAATTGAAAATGTCACATGCATCAAATGTTCCACCCCTTAAAACGTTACCGAGGAGAAGGTCATCGCGGATGACCTGGAATAAAATGTCAGAATTCAATAAAGAGGGGAAGACGCCCACCAAAGGTCAGCCTTAGCTGGGGCAGACGGCGAGGGCCATTCCCAGATGCCAAAAGGTGCCCAGGCTCTGACAGCCGGCCAAAAAACATGGAGATAAGATATGCACCCCGTTGCCAGGACTCATGTCCACTAACTCCGGAGGCACAAATTTCCCTCAATTTTTACACTCCCTAGTCAAACATAATCACAGGCTGCAAAAAGGAATCCAGCCGCTGGGATGGACTTTCAAAACCATTGCGCCCCATCAGTTTGAGGGGAAATCATGCCTATCTGACACAATTACACTGGGTTTCAATCTGCCGAAGGTCGAGGTTGCAAAGGTCTGCCAACATATAACAGATCAATATGTGCCTTTTCAAGGCTGCACTGTAGCCCTCGGGCCCTGCTTCTCAGGGGTCTCTGGGTACTTGGAACTGTAATTGCTCTTTCTTTCCCTCGGTTGTTGTCTCTCTAACACGCCACTCCTTAATCTTTCAGGAGACGCGTATTCCCTGATCAGGCGCAAGTCCATTATATTCCTTGTAGAGATGTGCGGAAGTGGAAATAAAACGCAGCGTCCAGCCTCAGGACGCTTCTTAGTGGCGCAGGGACGTGACAGCATCAATCTATCATTAGGAGTCTAAAAACACTCGACGAACCCTCTGAAAGCTGCCATGATGGAGCGCAGGAAGCGTAGCTCGAAAACTACATAAAACACATTGGCACCTACCTAACAACTCCTTGTCAAAAGGGAAATTGATAATTTGTCTTAAAATGTTAAAACACTCACTGGCAGTCTAATCCTGAGGTGGTGGTATTGTTATCCTGGATGTTAATGAAAAATCAGTTGAGTAGTTCCAATAGCAGTGCATGGGGGGCGCCATTTTAAAAGCCTGGACATAGCCTGATGGTGTCACGTCAGGCTGGACCGCACATCTTCTGTCACTGTCAATCAAATGGAATGGGAGGAATGGGCTTGTACTGGGGCCTACAAGCCATGGATAAGCCAAATGCGCCCCCCCCCCCACATCAGTTGGTTTGGTCCAGTATGTCAAATATATAGTCATCACAGAGAATCGCAAACAAATTAACCTGCTGGCTTTAGAAATACAACGGGTTAAATCAGCATGAAACTTGGACAAATTGTTGGATTCTCTGCCTAATATCTGCACTACAGAGTGATTGATGTTCGAAACAGAGATTCCTTACTTATTGTATGTAATTAGGCCACTGAGACAGTAAATCTACTGCGCATTTACTTGGTTGGTAGGAGCCCTGGGCCTGAGTGCGCCTGGCCTGCCCTGGGTACCGCAGGATTTTATACAGAGAATCGGAACCTGCACACCTTTATGATGGGAAACATGACTTCTAGAAATGTTTGATTACAAAATACGAAAAATTGGCTTGCTTTATTATGAAGCAGAGTCTAATTGTTGGTGACCTAAATACCACCACCAGGGGAACAACTTAGTCCCCTGCGCCCCTTTGCAGGGTACAAGGGGCCCCTCCCTGCGAGACCTTTACAACGCAGTAAGGCAGTGAGCCAGAGAGAACTCTTATTGAGGCATTTAATACATTTTCAATGTGCCACTGAATACTACTTCCAGGCAGCATCCCAGATAATCATTACTAGCTGGTAAGATAGCTCAGTAGGCCACATACCTGCTACATAGACATGTATCAACCCTCAAAGCTCGTCTTTCTATTCACGTTCATCTGAGGGGATAAAGTGAGGGACACGACTTAGTACAACCACACCATCTTTTATTTACAGGCATCAAAGCTGGAAACCTGTTGTAGAAGTTGTTGTGTAAATACTACAAAAAATGGTATTACAACCTTCATTCAAACCCCAGGGTGAATTTTATGAGACAATACTACGACCACATCCAAAAGACGATGTTTGCAATTCATGCGTGCATTTTGTTCCATACAGTTCTCAATGGCTTTTTACTTTGTTACTTTAATTTGCGCTGTCACATCTTGTTTTAAGAGCAAGCCTGCTTATCAAACCTCTAAATTGTCACTCTCTCACTTCCTTCTCCTTGTAGTTTCTCACGTCTCCCACCATCAGGGAGGGACCCTCTTGCACATATAACCAAAATGTGGGGTCCATAGAAATCTGCTAACGCGGAGTTAGATGGGATTAAACCTGGATTTCTGCATTAGTATATGTTGTTCATCCAAGCGCACTTTTTGGGGAGGGGGCGTAATAGCAGAAAAAAACACCTAAATAAAGTGGCTTAAAATATGAAAAGTGGGTCACGCTACACACAAACACAGCCACAATAACTCGCAGTAGGTGGAGATGCGCACAGGGGCCTGTGACCTGCAACGCCCAGGACCCCTCATCTTTTAGTGAGGTAGCTCAGTGGGGTTGCGCACACTCTGCAGAGACCAGCATGCAAATGAAAGGTGCAAGTCTGAATACGGGCAGAGGCAACTCAGTCTTTCATCTGTGAGCAGTGGATAAAATGAGTACCACTACAAATTAAAAAGGCCTGTATTTTAATCTTCAGGGGAGACTTTGTCCCTTTGCAGTGAGTTAATATTAATTATGGTCAGACGTGCAAGAACCAATGCAATCGAACACATGCACACTCTTTCTTATAATCTATGGGTGTGGCTTCTGTATGTATATCACAGCGAGCTGAAGGGCAGCGAGCACTGTACAGTATGAAAGTGAAAACAGATAGAAAACTTGTGGCTGCCTGGGTTCTGGGAGTGGAAGTGGGCTGATGCTTTGTTGTCATGTAGGCCTGTCTTCTACTTTTTTTAAATGGGAGCTGTGGTGGGCATTTTATTAAATATATGTTTTTGTAAGTTTCAGTAATTTGCATTTATATGTATATGTATGGCGCACACATGAAAAGCTGCCTGGTGTTAACTACACAGGGTATTTTAAGTACGGTCCCTGGAGACATAGGTGTAGTGGCAAGTGCCATATGGGTGGGTGTGAGTAGTTCAAAACACCTCGGAGTAAACAAACGAGCGCCCACGTACGTGCCTGAGGAGTGCAGCAGCGACTTTCCCATCCACCGGCACAAAGGGCTGAATTTCCTCCTGACAGAGGCTGGTTCTTTCTATATCGGCACCTCTTGCCCCGCCGCCCGCGGCCCTCGCCTTCTGGCTGCAGAGAAAGGCTCCATCGAGCTACCGTCGTCCTCCACAGTCCCTCTCTTCCTCTGTGCCCTTCACAAAAGAGGCCTCTCGCAAGCACATGCCCATTTTTCACCGGACGTGGCTGTCTTTGGGGTTACCGTGACCCCCTTCCTACCCCTCCTGCCTGGAGCACCCGAAGAAACAAAGAGTCCCCTTCGCATGGGTCCGGCTCTAGGGGCCTGCCAGTGCGGCCTCGGGAGCCCCCTTCTCCTCACGGGGACGGCTCTTTTCACAGGGTAGCCCGCGTGTCATCTAAGAGAGGCATTGAGGGGGCGAGCTGGCCTTAACCAGCCGACAGATGGGGGAGACGCGGAGGCTGTGCTCCCCCAACGCGGACGGCACGACCCTCTGTGCCCACTGCCCCGACCTAATGAGGTGACGAGTCTGCACAGCCCACCCTCTCTTTCAATATCTCAAAAAGCCCACTTCTCTCGACGTCCATTTTGTAAGACAAAATGAGGGAGATTTAATGCCCACGCCGTCGCGCGCCTGGCAGTGAGGGATGCAAATGAGTGGCACTCACTAATGAGCTGCGTCAGCAGAAACGATATATTGCTGTAGATTTCTACAGAGAGTCTTATAATGGATGTCTACTTCTGAAGAAAGATGGTGCTACGGACTTAGCCAAACTTCTGCCAACCTCCATCTATCAATCAATTCAATGGTCCTGTGGAGAAGCGTGAATGGTCCACTGCACCTGTGTAATGGACATCTGCACGTATACTTCGATGATGTCACACAGGGTCACGTAAACGTTATAGTGACCATAATGTTTTTTTTTAATAACTCATTCTGCCATAGGTAGGCCTCACTGCCAGGGGTCGCTGTCCTTACTCCCAACCGTACGTGCAACCAAACTTGAAATGTAACATCAACATTATCACCCTAGTTTTGTCCTCACCCGAGTAACGTCAACGCTATCACCCTAGTTTTGTCCTCACCTCTGTAACGCCAACTTTATCACCCTAGTTTTGTCCTCACCTCTGTAACGCCAACTTTATCACCCTAGTTTTGTCCTCACCCATGTAACATCAACTTTATCACCCTAGTTTTGTCCTCACCCATGTAACACCAACTTTATCACCCTAGTTTTGTCCTCAACGTTCTTATATTTCCAGCTACCGACAACTATGCAACCTAGTAACTGGCACTTGTGTCTGCGTTAACCACTGCCGGTCTCCTTGGAGAAATGGCCTATTATTTTTTCCCCCTGTGGTGTCTGCCACCCTAGTGAGCTTGTTATGTGGATATGTAAGATTGTAAATATAATGTCACACTTCCCCAGTTCGATGGTACTTGTATTCAAACTTTATTTCCAAGAAATACATTTTTACAGAAATATTGCACATTACCCAATTCATAAATAAGCAGTAACCGTTCAATGGTACTCATTTTATCCACTGTTAAAGGAAGAAAGTATGTCACTTCAACCAGCATTCAAATGTATGGCCTGTAGTTTACACAAAGGTAAGTAAACGTGCGCACTTCTGTTAAAATATAGCAATATAGCCCACGGCTGAGGGCTATAACAGCCATTAAACATCCTCTCCATGAGTTATAAGTCCGAACCGCAGCAAAAGACTGAATCAAGGGAGAGTGGCTTAAATGACCTAGCCGGAGGGAGAAGGGCTACAGTGTGATTAGAACATTCCACCCAATGGCGGTAGACTGTTGTGAATCAAACGGGGAGAAACAGGAAAACAGACATTGGGATTTTGGAGTAGTATGTCTATATCACCCCTATTGGACCTCTTCCAATAATTGCTGCCAGTGGGGTTTCCATCACTCTGATGCTCTCAAATCCTATATGAACAACAAGTTATTGTTATCAGCCCTACAACTAGCATACGCCTATGAGTGGCAGGTGCCATGAGCGGCACGACTAGAGCATCCCTTCATCCTTCTGAAGCTGCAACAGTACTCCATTCTACTTCCAGAAGAATAAGAAGGCGGCGCAGCGCATGGTTCGACAGCATCATCAATACGGCTCTTGGTTTCATGGTATTCATGTCGGACCTTTCCTCCTGCATTATCCATTTCTATTTTTTTCTTATTTTATTTGCTTTAGTCGTATTTTTTTGTGGGTGAAAATTTATTTTCACCTACGAAATATATTTCTATAAAATATACTTCCACATTTATTCAGTTGATAAATGTAGAGTCACACTTCGATGCCTGTTTGAATTTAGGGCATCAGATATCTGTATATAATTATACAGTACAATTACCTGAAAGCATTAGCATTGTAGGGCTAGTATGTGTGTACTTAGGCACCTATTTAAGGTGCATTAGAAAACTTGCATTTTTAATCTCCATATGTAATCAATATACACATCTGTTGCCCTGGCACTAGTTACTGGCAGCATCGAGAGACACTGAAATAAAGACCACATTTGTTCATTTTTAAAAATAAATACAAATTGGGAAACATGTTTGTCTCTGTCTATAAATGTTACGAGAATTGGCAAAGAATCTGGTGTTGACTGCCAGCATTTTCGCTCAGTCAATATGTAAATTATTGTGTTTTTTGTTTTTTGTTTTGTCAAGAGTTTTGTAAAATGTTATTGTTGGTTGAAGTGCCAGGCCCTCACACACACCTATATAAAAAAAACATTGGCTAAAAACAAAACAATTTTTTCATCTGAAAAAAACACATATTGCCATTGTAATCAGTGGCACTGAAGGGAACTATATTGTGTGTGGATGTGCTCATTGAGAAAGGACAGAATCCCATCACTCAAAATGAACTTAACAAATGGCTGAATTGGGCTGATCCATTGCCCCCTGCTATATGCTGTAGTGGGCGGAAGAAAATATGAATAGCACATCAAAAGACCAATGGATGAAGGGGGGGGGCTTAGAGCACCTACAAGTGTATTACACATACAATTTTAGTACAATTAAAAAGGTTTTAGCTAACGCCAGACCTAAAAATCAATTAAAATGGAAGAATAGGAACTTTCATTGTGATGGACAGGGCCATGGTCAACAAAACGGGGTTCTCACAGAATCATGAGCTGGCTTTACCTGGGCTATAATAAAAATCAGGATCCCCGCAAGGTGGCATAATATTTGTGAAAGACTTTCATCAACGCTTCTGCAAATCATTACTCTCATGGGAGCAAATGAGGCTAATAAGCGAGCGAGGAGCGACAGCCCCCGCTGTTCTTCTGATTCGCTCTACGCGGGGAAGAGACAGTCGCTGTAGGCAGAAGCAGAACACAGATCAGTCAAACATCAGTGTCCATCATCTCCATGTGAAACTCTCCAGCCGTACACCGTGAAGACTTTGCTACAGAAATCCGGCATACGCGTGAGCGGCGTAATACTGCGGCTAACACCGCTATTTTCCAGCTAACTTGTTGGGTTTTTCTAGGGTTTGAGACTTCGTTCTTGGTCTATTATTCTGTTCAGTATCTAATTTTAATGTATTTTTAGATAATTTTAAGTATTATGTTCCCTTGCTCCATTGATATTTCTTTTCTCTAAAATCCTAATAAATTCCAAACTACGATGGAGAACAGTAAAGACGTGCTAGGTAGCATTACAGGCAGTCGCGGTCCGTGTAGGAGTGCCGGCCGGGCGGTGACGTGGGGCGGGGGAGGGGCAGGGTGGGGGGTAGCAAAGTACGGATTACGGACCTATACAGGTAAGTAAACATTTAAATCAATAAAACGAATTTCGTTGCGCGCACTGCTTCGCCAAATGCGATGCAGTGCGCGCAACGAAATTCGTTTTATTGATTTAAATGTTTACTTACCTGTATAGGTCCGTAATCCGCACTTTGCTACCCCCCACCCTGCCCCTCCCCCGCCCCACGTCACCGCCCGGCCGGCACTCCTACACGGACCGCGACTGATTACAGGCAATAATGACATCTCACCTAGTTGCGTGAGAACTCATGCACTGTTTTATACCAATGTGTGAAATAGCAGAATTTGTATCGCGAAAGTGCAGGGTATGTCGGGAAAATTACACACAATTACTCGTAAAGTACGCAAAATGCATTTTGGGGCCATCTCGAATGTAAATTGATTACAAGAGCTTACTTCTCATACGAAAGTCATTCGAGGCACCAACAACTGAACTAGTTTGATCAGGAAATTTCTCTCGTAACTCATTTCCTGCTCCAACATTTCTCCTACGAGACATATTCTCGACGAACCAGTGTTTAACAGAAAAAGTGTGCGAAATTTTGCACTGTAACAATTTCTGGCATTTCCCATAATTTTGTAATGTGAAATTGCACGAATTGTGCAAATTACAACAGTGTAAAGGGAAATGTCGCACAGGCCTTTGGATTCAATCACTCAATATTTTCTATGAAGGTTGGGCAAATATGTAGGGGTTACCTGGTAGGACCAGTTGGAAGAACCGAAGGGATTGTGTTTCCATCCATTTTAACCTACTCTTTCCTTTCAGGTAGGTTTGTTTCTAGCGGTAGAAGGTTTGTTGGCATACCTCTGTGCTTCCTACTGTATTTCACCTTCGAAGCAGGTCCAATTAGACAAGGCAAGGTTTTTGAAGGTTCTGAGCAGGGGCAAGTATGTCTATAGTTCATATCACAAACTGTGCTATCTCCGGGTGAATGAATAACAGAGTTTATCATCACCAAACTCAAAAAGGACCTGTTTTGGCAAACTTGGAAGGATGAAAGGCGGAATTGGCCCTACTGCAACTCGAACCTCGGCAGGTCCTCTGGCCAACTGAGCTATCTAACCAAGAACATATCCACGTTTTGCACGAAGAACAACCACTATACGACTTTCCTACAAATCATTCCAAAACTGTGGAGTATTTAAAAAAGAAAACAAAGCAAAATAAATTGAAAAAAATATAATTAGCAACTTTCATATTTATTTTTTGTAAGACTTTTGCAGTTTTCGCAAAAAGACCCAGCCATATATGTAATTTAGCTGCACATTTTTATTTTTCGTTGTCAATGGAATGAGGTTAACTATAGAGTACCTATCTCAGGAGGTGTCATCCATGTAGGTGGTGCATGCTGTCTCACAGAGAGAAGGGCGTGCTCTCCGAGTCCGAGGGCTGTCTCCCAGCAGATTGCAGAAGAGAGGCCCCAACCACATCAAACAAAAGGCCGCCCTCCACGTGCAGTGGAAAAAAGAGACAAGGAGAGAAAGCGGCTCTGACCAGTTCAGGTTTGCACAGGAGAAAATCAATATGCATCGATCAGTGCCATAAAGTGGGATAGAGCGATATCAGATGGCAGACATCTGGTTATCTGGCTGATAACAGGCAGGGGACAAGCCTCTAGGTCATGGAGTGTTGACTCAGAGAAAGTGACAGCTTCCCAGGCGCTTTACTGCTGCACAGAAAGGACAGTTCAGAGACGAGAGAACAAAGTGAAGAAATGCTGGTCATACATGAAAGGAGTGTAGGAAGGCAGCAAAGACCTGGTTGTGTGCTTTTTACATAGCACTTTGTTCCATAGCCAGGGCCACCGGAATTATGCGGAAGGGGAGGGACAAATTAGGTGGCAGGGTTGGCTAAATTATGCAGCAACAAAAGGCAGATTATTTGGCGTAATGCGACACATCTTGTGATAGCATTACTGCATTATTTTGTCATTTTTACACTTGTTAACACTGTCTGAGCATTGGCTGCACCTCATTGGTACCAGTTTAACATCCAAATATAGCAATAAGCAATAGAAAGGTGATCAGCTTTTAGTAATTTCTAAACCGTTTGACTAAGAAATGTTTTTTTTGTTAAAAGCTGCAGATTATGGAGCTGATGATGGATTATGTGGCAAATGTGGCAAACCTATAATTATGCAAAAAAATCACAGCTGCACAACTGCATAATTCCAGTGGCCATGACCATAGCTCAGTCATTTCTAAGCGCTGTAAATAACAAGTATTACTGTTACTCAATTTAATGGTACTCTGTGATGAAGGACCCCACCAATTGGCAGCAGGGTCAGAAAATAGTCCCGGTCACCAAAATAAAAGTGCCTGCCATTAGCTAACCAAGCAACTACAAAAGTGGCCCACATTCTGCAAATCGCGCCAGTTTTGAACTTGTAAAGACATGCGCTATAGGTGATTTGCAAGGTATGGGAGACTGCATGCACTTGTGCTTACTGCAGACAATATTTGTGGTAATATCAAGGAAATCAACAGTAAAACACTCGGCTCACTAGACCATTAAACAGGCAACAAACAGCCCAAAAACCGGCGAACACACTGACCTATCAGACCAGCCCTGCGTGCACTGCCAGATTGCCCTATAGGGCAGTCCGACCCAAATCAGCAGACAGAAGCACCAGCATCACAAGATGGGCATGGTTGCTACAGACCTCAGGCACAGACCCACTAAGCTCTGACACCAAATCTCCCTCAAGGTTGGTAGGTGCAAATACCTACACAGCTATCTCTCGCTTTCCTTCACTGTACGCCTAAGTGCAGCCACACATTTGCAGACATGACATGATTAGCCTCTGTCAATGATACCCAAACACGTGCAACATAGGCCACATTGCATTTACAAACCTTGCCAAACGCACGCGTCTTATAGGCTTACATGCCCTACTGATCACTACTTTGTACTAGGGTTGAGTGGTTCCAAAAAACTCTGCTCCATTTTTATCTCGCTCGCAAACATTAAGTTGTCGAGTGCGAGCAAGGAAAATCCAACGCTAGACCACCTCCCAGCGAGATTTCTGAATGCAGGTGGTCGCAAATGGTCGCAACCGCTCTCGTTGAGAAACCATCCGTTTGCGTTGAGTAAGCTGCCGCTCGGGTAGAACATCTACTAGAGTGGTAGAAAGAAGCAACACATTTGTGTTCTGTTTGGTGCCGTTCGTGCTGATTTTCTAGCATGGGACAAACACCCAGCACAAAAAATCAGTGTGAACAGCGTGACCTAATGCACTCCCCAGTTTGCGGAACTCCGCGTAGCGCGGCAGAGTTTTTTGATCACTTCGCGGAGTTCCGAGTAGCGGAACTCCGCAAACTCCACCCAGGCCTACTTTGTACCTCACTACTTATCAAGGTTTAGTTGCCCATAACAAGATAAGAGCACAACTCTAGCCATCAAGGATGACACTAAAACACTTCCACCTATGCCACACTGCAGAGCTGAAACCAAGCACGCCATTCTCAGTAGTGTATCACCTGGTCACAACACACTTCAGCACCACCTCAGGGGTATGAAGCAGTAAATAAATGCAACTACAGTATAATACACCATCTCTGTGAAATCAAATCGAGATTTCAAAGTCACTAAGCACTGACAAAGCCAATAGACTTAGTGTTGGCTGCCAGCTCTTTGGCGTTGCCAATGATTTTTTTTTGCAATTGTTTTGAAAATCCTTATTACAAAAAAATTCAAAACAAGAGAACTTTTTTTTTTTTTTAAACGAAAAAGTACATAGGGCTTCTTTCTGTGTAGGTGGTAACACTGTGTGTGGGTGGAATATATGATGATTTATCGCGATGTTCACATCGCGATGCTTTAACCTCAGGCATTACAACGCAAGTCGTTACAACGACTTGCGCTGGAAGGCGCTGGACTTAGAATAGTATGATTTTCTATTCCAACTCCAGCCTACGTTACAGTAGGGAAGGTGTTGGAATAGTAAATCATACTATTCCTTAGCTTAGAGCGCCATCCAGCGCAAGTCATTGTAATGACTTGCGTTGTAATGCCCGCGTTGTAAAGGTATTGCGGTGTGAACACCGCGATGTAACCGATGTTTCCCGTGTGGGCGGACCAACACTTTTCACACTGAAAGTAACCAACAGCTGAAGTGGGCTGACCCACTGCCCGATGCTGCATGTTGTGGTTGGCAGTAGCTATATGTGAATGATATTACTGCAGACCAATAAATAAAGAGGGCTGACTGAAAGGCTTCTAATTAAGTATATTATATGTTTATTTTCTGAAAATAAAAAAAGTCCACGTGAACCCCAGACCTAAAAAGGCCAGTTTGATGTTTGGGTGCAGTTTTTCTTGTGATCCTTTTCCCCAGTATTCCCTGCATTTTTGCCAGAGCGGACCCCTGAAGCTTTCTCCACTGCTGTCCCTGAATAAATGCAATTCTTTTTTTATTATTTATATTGTGGAAGTTTTCCAGATGCAATGTTTTAAAGCATGGTTTTAGGTCAAGGGCAGACCAGTGCGAAGTGCCACACCATATATGAAGAGTCAGATGATCTAACCTATATATCATTGTCGTTAGATTGTCTCCGCTGCCCTTACTCATGCACACGTGGCATTCCGAAGTGCCTCCTCTTGCACACAAGCTTGCAACCATAATAACTCCTAAAGCAGAATATGTGGATTATTTTTGTCACAGCATCATCATGAGATGCCGATAAGGCCTGCCACATCACACCCCTTACTTATCATAAACACATGACTTTGGAACACGGTGCTATATATGGAAGGTAAACAACGCAAACTGCCTGACCCAGATCAGTACTGCCACGTAGTCCCTCCTCGTCCTCTGGGAATGAGATAATCTTTCCTATTGGTCAAGAGAGCAAATTCAACCTGGGACAGTACATTCAACAAAAGCGACATAGAAAAGCACTGCACTGCTTTCAAAAGTATCTCAACCCTAAGGCGTCACTTCTAGAAAGCAGATGTAGGCCTAAATTTCATGTTACCTCAGTTGTCATCCATGTTCTCTGACATTTGACCTGACCTGGGAGGTAGTGGTCAGAGGGGCTTAGGAATGCCTTTCTACTCTTCACTTACTAGCTGGAAAGTCATTGTGTCACCTCAATTTTCTATCTGGATTGGTTTTTCTCAAGCGGCTTCTCTGCTACTGAAGAGGTGTGCCGAAGAACCAATAACAAGCATTGCATAGGCCAATAGGACTGGCCGTGGCAAGCGTGCAATATTTATTTGTGCAAACATATGCAATAGGCATTAAAAGTTTTAAAGTAGCAAAAATGCTGCCTAGTAGGTTATTCATTATAAAAATAAATGAAAAGGACTCATTGCAAAATAAAAGAAAAAACATGTAATGAAAGCAGAAAACGATGCAGAGTTTGACCCACCAGCCTGGTACTGAAATTGACTATTTTTTAAGTAGATGTGCACAATGAAAATGCTTCACCCAGTTTGAAAAGCCAATGGGCTAAACAGGCAGACCCATTTCCCATGCTATATGCTGTGGTGGGCATAAGCAAAGTGTGAATGACACTTGAACAGACCAATGGACGAAGACATAAGACCTAAAGCCTCTGTATATATAAATAAAATTGCATGTATTTTTTATGAAGATTTTTGGGAAAAAATGAGATTGGCAGGACAGCTACAACCATCGCTAGCCCAGGGAATGACTGAAACAAAGGCTCACTAGATGAAGAATAGAAGAGAAAGTTGCCAAAAGAAAGAAATGGCTATGTGCTGTGTGTGACTAGCACTATTTTGTAGGTCTGGCATTTGCAAAGACCTTTTGATTTAATTCAAATTATATATGAAATATACTTTCTTATAGGGGCATTCAGTTAACCGTCTTCATCCATTGGTCTATTGCTGTGTCATTCATACTTTTTTCTGTCTACTACACCGTACCACCTAGGACAGTGGGTCAGACCACTCCAGCCATTGGCTAACTTCATTGTGAGTGATGGCATTTTGCTCTTCCACGAGGTGCTCATCTGCACACAAAGTAGTTCCCTTTAGTGCCAGGAGCTACCATGGCTATATGTGCTTTTTAAGACCAAAAATACTTTTACTTTTAACAAGTTTTTTGTTGTTTTTATATCAGCAATGCACCAGTAGCTCCAACAATAACGTTTTACAAACACCAATACAGAACAAGCATTGACAAAATAAAAAAAACCTGGCAGCAATACCAGACCTACTGGCTTTGTTTCTCCTAATCTGCACCCAGATCCATAAACATACTTTTTCACAATCTTATTCAAGCTTTCTGAGCTCCACTGTTTACAGCCATATACTTTAAATGTCACTTTCACCAGCAAATTCAAACAATTGTGCATACAGGTTTTGAGAGCTCTGCACGGCATGGTTAAAGCTTTATACACAGCTGGCAAGGCTGCTCTCCCTCCATGTACATACACTAAATCTTTTAATTTCCCTTTTAAAAGCAATGCAACTTGCTTTTAAAAGGTTTACGAGACACAGTACAGACCCTCACTGCCGATTTGGCTACGCTTGCTCGTAATCTGTTCCCTCAAAGTCGATTTGTTGGGTAAATCAAGATATTTATGCATATGGTGGCACAGATGCAACTACAATCTATAAAAACTGTTTGCAATTAAACTGCCACTTTGCGTGACTTGATTTGTCAGCTATCTGAAATTAGATTGCATTGTTTCTGCATTGACAAGAGATAAAACAGGGAGCCAAATACAGAGCGCACCCAGAGGAGGGGGAAAGCGTATTATTAAGGGGGGACTGAGCAGGCAGTGAAGGGAAACTGAAAAAGTGGCTGAAAATAGGTGGTGAAAGGAAGCGGATGTGCATCAGGGAGAGGAAGGGGGTAGGAATATAATTGGCAAAGACAGTACCTCATATTCTGAAGCTACGATGGCCATTATCCTTGGGTGATGTCTGAAATGGATAGATGGCGGCAATACCCTGCTCCACGATCTCCCACACTGGACATTGTCCCTACTTTAGGGCATCCTATATGCAGCAGCATGCCTCATCAAGGGCCTGAAGATATATGACCACAAACCCTTCCCTCTGACTCTTGCACTTCTACTCATCCCAACCCTCCTCCTCCTCCTCCTCCTGCTTCTATGATCTCCGAATAAACATTTTATAGACCCTTCCCTCTTCTATCACTCCTCTGTCCTTTCCAAACCAACTAACAGACTCACATGTCCACTGCTCAAATTAATTTCATATTTCCTTATACTAATTCACCACTAATCCTGTTTGGGTTCTGGAGAAGCGTGGTACTCGTCATAAAGCACTTTGATGCCTCATCAGGGCTACCAAGCGCTATATAAAGCAAACCCCTCCCTCCTCTTTCCCTCCACTATCCTTTTCAACCCAAATAACAGACCTGCATGTCCACCGCTCAAATTAATTTAATATTTCCCCATACTAATTTACCACTAATTCCTTTTTGGGTTCTGGAGTAGCGTGCTACTCGCCGAAAGCACTTCGATGCCTCGTCAGGGGTAGTAAGCACTATATAAATGCAATTACAGTTGCAACCCAACCCTGATGAAACTCCACTGACTGCCCATGCCAGTCTGCACTGTCTTCAAAACCAGCAACATATCTGTAAAGCCATCACGGCCAGAACCTCCACCTACATCGCTGACAAGCTCACCCTCTCTGATTCCTGCAGTTAGGACTCCCACAAAAAGGAACTAATGAAGTGCAAAAAAACTGGAAAAAACAAGGCAAAGGCCTTTCCCGCTTTCGAACCCAGGATCTGGAATGAAACCCTTATATCCATCAGGACTTCCTAAACTGCAGCAGAATTGGGGAATACCCAGGAGACACGCCTCTTTAAAGAACACTACACCATGATGCAATAATAGCCTACTTCTGCACTTCAAAACCAGCTATCCGTTCAATCATACGTAGACTTTGTCTTTGTCTTGAACCCTGCACAACATTCTGCAGCTTTGTGACAACTTTTGAGCAATGTAAATACAACATATATATGTAATTTTGAGCAATGTAAATACAACATATACATGTAATTTTGAGCAATGTAATTACAACATATACATGTAATTGTAAGTTAGATGACCCATCTCACTGCAATGAGTTGGATCTCCTCGTCTCTGACTTGTTGGGTGGTTTGGTTGTAAAGTCATTTTAACTTCCAGATGGATTCTAGGCCTGTTGTGTGGGAGGCCCACTTAACTTGTCTAAGGCACCTTTTACACAGACAGCTGTAGCAGCAAAATCACAGGTTCTGCTGGAGATCCCCATTTAATTGTCTAATCAAGCTGTCTAATACATGTTTTAAACTAAATAGATACATTCAGATTTGAATATTATTTTAAACAAATTCAAAGCACTTTCCATTAAAGTGCACAAATCAAACTATACTCTTAAAACCCTGCATGAAAAATTGACCTTGACGTACTTCGGCTTGATGCCTCTCCTTTCCTTCTTCAGAGTGATGCTCTCCTTGCCTTCCATCGCCTTCGTGCCTACTATTTCCGAGTATAGCCTCCTCTCGGTCCCATGCTGTCTGCGTTAATCTCTCCTGTTGTAATTCTGCAAATGGCTCACGGACCACTTCATAGATTACAGCTTCTCCTTCTTTAAAACCCTATCTCTGCAATCTAAGATATCTAGTTATCTACTTCACCACCCATTTGCCTGAAACCACATTGCCCCTACTAATGATCACACCTAACTGGAATTAATTTTAATCTACTGCAAAGAAAATGGAGGAAATGCAGGGAATGTTGTTTTTCTTGAGAACACATTACTAATCCCAATAACCAACAATACCACTGGATTGACCACTAACCGTGAGTTCTGGTGTAGCGTGCTTCTCAACGCAAAGCGATTCACTACTTCGTCAGGAGTAGCAGGCACTATATAAAAGCAATTACAATTACCACAATGTCTGCCAACAAAAGGGTCTTCGCTGCTTCTAAATATTTGTAACGCATGCCAGATTTCCAACAGACTGAATGACTACTTTTGTAAAATGCTGTGCCCTATGAAAAGTAAGTCTTACACATTCTAATGCTGACAGGAAAATACATTTTCCTTTCTTTAATTTTTAATTTTTTGAAGGCTGAAGGGGCAACACCTCCTACTCTTAGCTGGTGGTAGCTAAGGGTTATCTGACACCAAGCTGTCTCCTGTTCTGGACAGAGACATTTCTACCCCCCAGTCCAATGGAAGGTTAGGTGGAAGTGGGTGGGCTCAGAGTAAAATATTCGATGAGGCCTTTGAGCCTGTTTGGGAAGATTGACTTCTGTATGTAACCTCTCTCCTCCGGGAGTTACCGCCAGTGGCAATACTTGGGAAGTTTGTTCAGTAATGAGGACTCCTGAGTCCGGGAGCAACACATAACACACTGTGACACCCTTCAACACAAAACATAGCCCTAAAGAAGCCCCTTTTACCTTTGTGTCACCAGGCTAGTAAGTACTATGTCACTGCTTTGCTTAGAGAAGTGAAAGCAGAGAGGTTTATTTGTATGGGGCCAATGTCCGCTACATGAGAAGCATCTTTGTGTCTTTGGAAAGCCGAGTCCATGTAGGAACATTGGCTTGATTCAGACGCTTAACTCTTTTTATTCGTCAATGAGATTAATTTTACATCTGGGCCCAATTAAGGTTTCGTTGGGAACCCATGAATATCACATTTGTGGGAGTTCTCCGCGGCTGTGAATTGAAGAGCCTGATTGTAGGGTTAGACCCAGCAGAATAAAGAGCTCTTGTCCATTCGCGTGGGGCGGCCGTCTTTCTATGTTAGCATCGATGGCACAATGAAAGGCCATGGTTCCTTTAGCGAATCCGGAATGGCACATAAATTCTGGTACCCAGCACGGAATGAGGCAAACGGGTGAGGGAGACGGAGGCTACACACCACTTATATATGTACCTTTATGTCAGTGCCTCTCATGCAAAGATACTCTCCCTCAATTTACTAGACATACTACTCTGTTAACCCTTGGACCAATTCAGGTATTCTTTATTAAGATATATTACCATTGTGGCTAGGGAATTCATTTTGAGTACAGTCATGAATAATTACTTATTACTTAATATTTCTCTAGACTATGCATGCAAGAAAATGGCCGAGTGCATTAATAAACATTTTTGCTAATTGGCAGTCACAGGTTTGGCTTTTGTCCATTGATACAGCAAGTCAATCATGTTGAGTGACAGAAGCACAATGGATATTTTTTTATGCTTTAAATTCGAAATATATTAATTCTGCAAAGAATTTCAAAGGGATTTTTAGGAGCCTTCAGTGGTTCCAGCTCACCTAGCTTTCTCCACGCCTAGGTCCGTAATTATGTATGTATTTTTTTATGCCCGATTCACAAATTGTGACTTCCACACAAATTAATGTGATCTACACACATATGCAGTACTTTGGATACATTTTCTAATCTAATACATGCGTGCAATACGCAATTTGTAAATTAGGCATATTCATGCATGTCAGCATTGACTGCGCATTCCTTGGATTTGAAGGGTAATTTACGGGCACAACTCTGAAAGTTTGTGATTTAGTCAAACACTCTTACAGTGGCATGATCATTTGCCAATATGTCACAACGCTGCCACAGCTGACATGGGTTAGGTAAGACCCGATCCCATCATAAAAAGAACCCTGACAGGATAATCTTAAACATATCTATCACTCACAGGAAATATGACGGAGTATAGAATGATGTGCCCCCACGCGAAACACCACCATCACGAAAGTCCTCAACTTAAGAAACATATCACCTACACTTTATGAGACCAGTAAAAGGTAGAATGCCCCTTTCTTACTCCCTTCACCCCTGAATGCCAACCGCCCCCCACCAGGAGACACTACATCAGGTACACGCACAATACCAAACATTAGTCACTGCACCGGCAGCTATTCCATCAGGTACACCTACAACACCGAACATTAGTCTTCCCACATGAATGTGAATACTCAAGAGGCAAAGGAGTTGGCCAACGCAGTGATACAAACACACCTAGTAGAACACGTGCAGGCATAAACTACACTTGCATTAGTTTACATGTGCTGTTGTGAAGTGGCCGAACATCTTTATTGGTGAAAAAGCACAGAAGAAGATTCAGGTTTCCCATTAAAGTAAGTCTTTTAATGTTCTGATGTGATGGATATGTAGATAGTGCCACCATACCATAAAAGTGACAGCCATAGCAGTGATATTTAGAGCTAATGAGGCACAAGCACCTTCATGTTCCTCTCTTGCTGCCCTCTTTCTTCATCTCTTCTTCTCAGAATGGCATTTCTGCTTTGGATGGAAGAAGGAATCCTACCTACTGTTTCAGAGAAGCAGAAGGGTCCAGTTTTTGCTCTTTCTGCTTCCAGCATCATAGCACGTGCAGAAAATAACCGCAATGTGCTTGGAAAATTGTAAAAATTAAATTGACATACATTACAATGTCTGCAGGTCAAATCAATTCAAAACTATGTTACTTTGGTAATAAATGGCAGTGTTACACCTCAGCAGGTAAATATTTCATACTTATTCTATTTATTGGGACTTTTAGCTCACAGATAACTATTTCCTATGGAGCACATACATTTAACCCTGAGAGGAAGAAGAGCCATATGGGGGCTTGTTATCACACCTACTGAGGCTCAGGTGGTATGTTATTGCTAATTGGGTCTAACATTTCTGTCTTGTTCTGTTCTCTGAAGCTAAATCAAAAAAGTGCTGCGGCGGCTGCACACCAATTACATCTCTGGATGGCAGATTCGGGCTGTCTTTATTTTTATGGAGTTAAAAATGGTGACCAACCTAAATATTTAATATCAGACACCCAGAAATAAAATACAGCTGTTCTGCATCGGTTTTGGGAAACTAGAGCGCACAGTGATGTGATAGGGAGACACCTAGACATATAGTTGCAGGAATGTGGTCTTCAAAAACCAATTAAGAAATCTTTTGCTCTCCTGGTTGACTGACAGGAGCTGTGAAGGAATGCAGTGGTTCCTCAGGAAGCAGCTATGTGCGCCAATTTGCTGCTGCAAAGGATGATGTCCCTTTCTGGTTCTGTCCAACGATGAGCAAAGTGCTGCATCAATAGAGTGACTAAGGCGATATGGAACCACCTCCGGCCTAAATACATGCTAAGCTGCTGCCTTTTTGCGGTTTTTAGATCATAAATCAAGAGGTGAGGTCAAAGTTGAACCATCTCAAAAGCTAAGATCCTTACTTGGAAATGAGGGTACCTAACAATAAATTTAACATTTGAGCGTCTTGTGGAGTTAAATATGGATCCTTCTTTTCCTCCTTCTCCTTAACGGATACACAAAACCTCTGGACGAAGTAATATTACTTAGTAGCATAACTTGTAATCTGTCATCTTGTCTTCTTAATGCATATGCTTGGAGGGAAAAGGGAACAAGGACAAGTCAACCTAGTTCCTTCCCTTTACACTGTCTTTGACTACTCAAAGACCATTCCAGCACTGGACACAGAATCAGTGGTTTGCACTAAATTGGTCAAAAACAAAGACTTTAATAGTGATGCCACCCACATGATTCCCTTCCCTAGCAAGCAATGTTGGTTGACTTTATTAAATGAATTCACTCATTGTTTTCACTATAGATATGTACCTATCTTTGTGTATTGCTTTGAATAAACATGTAGAATAATTATGTTGTTATAAAAAAATTTTTTTTTTTAAATCATCTTTGGTCTACATGTACTTGCTTCCATTGTGCATCCATGTACCTCCATGTACTTGGATCTGTGTGTCTGTTACTTTTCTCCTGAAAAAGCATATCCAATGCACTACCCTATTTCTCAGCCTATACTTCTCTCAATATATCTTCTAGCCCAACTTTCTGACTCATCTCAAACTTCTTTCTACTACTCTTTCCAATGCACTACCCTATCTCTCACCCTATACATCTATCATTATAGCCTCTACACCCAGTCTCTCATTTATCCCAAACCCCATAACACTACTATGTTCCCCAAAATAACCCTTTCTTGACTCTCTCCTACTCTACCCCTCCTTGCATCATCTGACACCTCTTTTACTATACCGAACCCCCAAAACAAACCTTTCTAAACTCTTCCCTCTGACTCTTCCCCTCCAAAAACCCTTTTTACTCATCCAAAAGCCTCCTCCTATTGCTATGACCTAAAAAAAGAAATCCTTCACTCTTCTATCCCTTTCAATAAAAATAACAGACTAACATGTTCACTTCTCTAATTCCATATTCCACTATACTAATTCACCACTAATCCTTTATGGGTTTCAGAATAGCGTACTACTCGCCAACAAAGCGTTTCAACACCTCATCAGGGTTACAAACGCTATATAAATGCAAACCTTTTTCCCTTTTTTACCCTCCCCTTCTCAATCCAAATAACTGACTAACATATCCACCACTCAAATTACTTCATATTTCACTATACTAATTTTCAACACTAATCCTTTATGGGTTCCGGAGTAGCCTGCTACTCGCCAGAAAAGAGCTTCAACACCCCATCAGGGGTAACAGGCGCCAAATGAATGCAAACCTTTCTATCCCTCCGCTATCCTTCTCACTCCAAATAACTGACTAATATCCACCACTCAAATTACTTTCATATTTCACCATAGTAATTCACCACTAATCCTTTATGGGTTTACGGAGTAGCGTGCTACTCACCAAAAAAAAAAAAGTGCTTTAAACCCCATCAGGGATAAGAAGCGCTATATAAATACAAACCTTTTTTCCTCTTCTATCCTTCTGCTATCCTTCCGAATCCAAATAACTGACTAACATATCCACCACTTAAAATTTACTTGCATGTTTCACTATACTAATTCAACACTAATCCTCTATGGGTCCCGGAGTAGCGTGCTACTCGCCGAAAAGCGCTTCAACGCCTCGTCAGGGGTAGTAAGCGCTATACAAATGCAATTACAATACAATACAATACAATTGTTAAACTTGGAGTCATGATGCATCTTAACCTTGCTGGGGAGGTTTAAGTATGGCATGTAGCAAAGACCTCAAATTACTCAAGAACTTAATTCCTTTTTTCAAATATGGGCACAGACTTTCTACTGTTCGATGGAATACTATCGTGCCTGGACAGTGCTGCTTCCTTTCTCCCGGCCTGTTTTTACAGTTTTTAATGTTTTCATTATTCTTTTCTTTCAGGGGCCCAACACCTTCAAAGTGCTACCAAACCATTCACTTTTTGGTGCTTGCATGCATTTTACATATTACTTTGAATTTACCTTTATAAAATGGCAGTAGGCAATACTGGAAGTGTCAATTAAAAATTCCAAAATGGCAGTTGGTGCATCCCGCGATGCACTGGAGGCATTTTTGGCATTCATAATTTACCATTCAAACTTGGCCGATGGCCATTTTAGAATAGTGCATTTAAAATGCACAGATATTTTCAAAGCTAATCCGTTAACAGAGACGCAAAGTGGGCACTGCCCTAGGGCTGCAGCCTTTCAGGGGGTCCCCTGTAGAGCCAGCTCTGCTCTGCAGAGAGTCTTGCCCTGATAACGTTAAATACTTCTTAAACAGATTGCAGAGAAATGTTTCATAAAACAGCCATAAAAAAGTTCTTTTACATCAAAACAGGACCTCACATATGAGAAATGGGAGGGTGTCAGAAATTATTTGCAATAATATAAGTGAACTGCAACAGTGTTACAATATTGAATACACACATCACTATCCCTGAGTATTAGAAGTAAACACATTTACAATTTGGACCACGGTACCTGTGAACTGTCAGTGACCTGGCCAAAGAGGGCATGAAAGAGCTGAAACTGGATCATAAATTCAAAGCTGTTACAAACAGGGCCCCCCAGAATAAGTTTGGCCCAGGGCCCCCCAAATCCTTAGGATGTCCCTGCCAGTTAGCATTTTCCTTTTTTTAAGGTGACTATGGGGTTTGCAAATGGCTGTTTATTATTTTGTTATGTTTTTAGGGCAGGTAGAACGTATTACTTACTATAGCAAGGTCCTATGAATAGTTTGCTATAATGCTCAAATGCTATGTAATATATATTGCTAACTTTGAGGCAGGACAAAAAAACAAACCTTATTTGCATCTAATTTTCTTCTAACATCACGCTCTTATTTGCTGTACTTGTCCTAAAGCAGAACAAACTACCATATTGTAATTCATGTTAATGCTGCAGTGGCAATAGCCCAGAAAGAACTGGTATTTTTTTAACTTTCACTAGTGCTTATTAGTTTTTCATATAAGTTAGTCCCTTGGGGCAGTACCACCATCTTTTGGACAAAAAAAACAATTCATGAATTATTGTATAGCACCATAAACACTTAGCAGTTTTCCATAGCGGACAACATGAAAGGATACATACATGAGTAAGTGTGTATAATAGTGGGCATCTTCGAACCCTTGCCGCAACCCTGAATGCTCAGATGTGCCTTCACTGGGAGAGAATGTGGATGCTCTCAGATGGCAGTCCCTCTGAGTAAAGTGCTCTCTGACATCTCTTGAGCCTTGTTGGAGGCCCTATGAGGATGGCCACCGGGCTATGCTGTGTATGCCTGTCATAAGCTAGCGCAAAGACAGCATAATCCTGCACATGCCCAGACTTTGGAGGTCCTGTGTGCTTGCTGTATAAAAGGTTTCAGATATAGCATTGCATTTGATGGCCTTTTAGAACCATCTGGCCTATTTAGTCTGTTCACGCATCCGTCTACATAGCTACAAACCCTACATTATTGCCCACTTTTCTCTCAAATTTTGTTGAGAAATTTTCCACATTAAACTCAACATGTAAAAGGGACTTTACTTGTCATATTTTGTATGGGAAAATAAGGCTGGTAAGCTGATAAAACAGCATGCAGTACATATGTTATAAATTCATCCATTGAAAATTTGTTTTATGCCAGGGCTTTGAACTCCGTTCCGTTCATGGAGGTTGCGGAGTTTTCCGCGCTCTGCGGAGCATGTGGAGTTGCTAGTTTTTTCCTCACTCGTGCACGCCAACTTTAAGTTGGCGAGTGCGAGCGAGGAAATTCCATCGGTAGACCACTTCCCAGCGAGATTTTTCAACGCGGGCGGTCGTGGATGTTCACGACCGATTGCATTGAGAAACCATCCGTTTGCGTTGAGGGAGCTGCAGCTCGAGTAGACAATCTACTTCAGCAGCAAAAAGAAGCAGCGCCCTCTTGCGCTGCGCATGGTGCCCTTTGCATTGATTTTCCAGTGCGGGACAAACACCCCGCGCTAAATATCAGCACAGATGGAGCTTCCTAACGCACTCTGCCGCTTGAGGAACTCCGTGTAGCACTGCTGAGTTTTTTAGTCAAACCGCGCCCAGGCCTAGTGCGTTTCCATGACTGCCCAACTGCGGGCTTCTGTCCATATCTCTCTAATACCAGGAATCTACTGATGCAGTCCTGAGGAAGGAAAAGAGACTCCTGGGTAAAGTGTAGAGCTAACTACGTATTCCTTATACCATGAAGAAGTTTCTAATTTGTGCAGGCTGGCTATCTTCAATTTACCTCCTGCAGCCCCCAGAGGGTAGTTTGTAATCCTTTCTGAAAGAATCCTAAATAAATTAATTTATTTTGTGCTTTACTGAAATGTATCTTCAGACATAATGATAGAGGTTAGTCGTTATTGGTTATCATTTTTCAATGTTGAGATTTATTGTCTTAAGCAAGGAAATTATGGTAGATTGAAACAGGAGTCATGGGTCGTGACATGGTTTATTTTAGTAAGATGTTTTTTGGACAAGGACAGGGAAGCTCTTGGAATGAATGAAGAATGAAACAGTCTAGAATCTTATAGTAAGCAAAAATCCACTAGAAGTTTGCCCTCAAGACAAATTGTCAATGGAGATATTACATTTCACGATCCACTCTAAAGAGTGTTATTGGATATGTGTTTGGGAGACAAATCAATAGTCAAAATTAAGTGTATCCAGGCGTTTCAGTGATATAAAGAGTGATTACCTCATCCACCCATACATTTCCCTTGTATCACGCTCGAAGGACAGTCCACGAAACACGTGCATGATAAATAATCTCTCAGAACCCACTTTACTTCATCATTTATTGACAAGCTACCTTGACATAAATTCACCAGCCCGGACACATATATACATCACTGCGTCACTAACTGCTAACCTATGGTTTGTCAAGATTTAAAACCCCACATTAAATTATTGTGTGCCACATACAAAAATATACATTTATTGGCTAAATTTAAAAAAAGCTTTCCAACATGTCTCATTTTTGAAAGTAAGGCTGATTGAAGTATAAAATGGATAAAACACAAATGTGGAATGTTTGAGTGGGGGCTCTCTGTTCTGCTTGGGCCACCACGGCATTATGACTGCGCTCTCCCCCTCTTCTGTGAGGTTAAAGCAAGATGGAATCCTGTTCTGTAAATAAGGCTTACTTCTGCTATTTGGACAAACACTTCCCCTAGGTCAGCAGAACTCACCCAGCTGAATGACCCTGAGTGCACGCTCATTAAGAGCAGCGGTGATTGTTTTTTTCCAATAATGCTAGGAAAACACAACATGTCTTCCCTGCAATAATCCTGCTCGGTACACCACACCACATAATGGGAAATAATGCATTGGCTTCCTACCAGTCCCATGTCTCTCTTGTGACTGGTGCGCCATTAAATAAACAGGCCTATGTACAGTGTTTTAGTTGCACCTCCCAACCCCCCCCACCTCTCCCACCACTCTCTCGTGTAGCACGTCTCCAGCTGAATCAGGCGGCTCTATGAATATTTATCTCGGATCACTTCTTTCCACTGCAGGGTATTAGCTTTATTTGTGTTGTGCTAAGGCTGATGACAAGCCTGCTTAATTCTGGCCTCCAGCTCAACGTGCATGAAAATATGACCCCCTGAAGACAGATGGTGTCCTCTGACGAATTGTTATTGCTGAAGCAAACATTGGGTTGATTTCCATACTCAAATATTCCTCTTCTTAACTCTAAGGGGCGGAACCAGCCTTACACATTCATATTGGTTACCCCCTCCCCCACCCACTCAGGTTGTTTGGCTACATCTATGGTCTTTCAGGCTGATGAAAATGGGCCACCACGCATTGATGCACCAGGTGGAGCACATGTAGTTTAAAATGCTGAAATGTCTTCTCTTCAGTCTGAGGGTCTTGCTTGCTGCACACATTTCCAGCAGGCCCCTGTCAGTGCAAAGTTATTCATTTTTTTTATGTGGCAGTTTGTTTACTGTTAGACACACACTACCAAGGACTTGTAGAGGTTCTGTGGAGATAGAATTATTGATTATAATTTTCATTTCAATTACACCTTGTACAGTGATGTATCACCATCCTCCACAATCCTAGACGATATTCCTCAACTTAAAAAAAAAAAGATGCTAATAGAATGATAGTTAACAAAATATTCTGCTTTGTGAAAAGGTCTTAGATTCAGGGGCTGTATAATATTAAGGTGATACCAGGCAGCTGTTATGTTATGTTATATTATGTTATGTTCTATTGATTTGTATAGCGCACCAATCACCCAAGAGGGTAATCAGGTGCTTTCAAGGGCACCGCATACATGGGGAAATGAGCACCAAACACGGCTGCAATCCACAGGAGTTACACACGTGGTGAGCTGTTGGCGCGGGTCTCCATTACTTGTGAGATGTGTGTGTTGGTTCCAGACCTCCATATTGAATATGTGAGGAGCGTGCAAGATCTCCCTGTCCCAAACCATGGTCTGTATGGCACCGCACATCTGATATGTTGCAATACCGCAACCAATGAGACCGTGTTCAGTCTTTATTTGAAACATGCAGCGTGAAGGAACAGAGCATGGAGTGCAATTGGTTATCCACATAACACGTGTATTTGTAAAGCGCATGTTCACCCGTAGGCATCTTGGTGCTGAATAACAGATGTTTATTGTTACCCAACTCAATGGTACTCATGTTATCGACCTCTGATGGATAAAAGGCTGCTGAGTGGACCCGCTGGAATTTGAACCTGTGACCATGAGGCCGAACACAGGCCCCTGCAGTGGGCACATTAATCCACTGAGCCACCAGGCCCGGCTATCTACTGTAGCCTTTAAGTATAAACAATGTATTGATTTGTTTGCATTCTACTGACTGCGTGTGATGTCAGAACTACTATGGGCCAGTGCAACAGAAGCAATCAATGGCAAAAAAATATGACACAGTTAAATTCAGCTTAGGATATGAAACAAGCAATGTGCTATTCTTTGCTGATTTGCAAACAATTTTCAAATGCTTAATTGTATTGGAAGAATCACGGTTTATTTTTTTTTACGGTAAATTTCTAATCACTTACAAAAGTGAAAACACTGGGAAATGGGGAAACCATGGTATATAATGTCCAACTATCCTATTTAGACAACCTGCTCACAGAAGTGTGCGAAAGAAGGCCCAAATGATACCTGGGGGCTGAGAAAATGCCTTATTCTGTAATCAAAGAAATGCAATAATCTCCCATCCCTTCCTCCCAGATATAAATTAAAAAAGCCCATTAGGCAGATTTCAAAAGATGTCCGTCCGGCGCATAATTGTATACGACATCCTTCCGCGAGATAAAAGTGATTACTGTGGATGCAAATCACTTAGCAACCAATCACTGCCTCCAGAGAGCAGAGCTGGGGACGGCCATCCATTTTCGGCCTTCAGCTTTCTTCCCTGCACCAAGAAAACACAAACACAGATAAAGAGAGACACAATAGCTCTTGACACGCAAATAGGTTAACATAATAAAAGGCAGCTTTGGCTGGCTCACTCCTGGGAGAAAAGCAATTCTCAGGCAGGCAGGAGGTAATAAAACAGGGCTTTTGTGTTCTTGCAGCTATGCTCTTCCCATCCCAGATCTGCTGCACGAGATGATAGTAATCACGGCTTTATTGAATTACCTTTCATGAATATTAGCTTTCTGCGAAATGCAAGAAAGCGAGGGCAGATATAAGGGATGCGTATATGTGCATCCGTGTGGCTCCTCCTCCACGTCCATAGCATCACAGAGAAAGCCTCAGCTCCCACTACAGAACCTCATAACGACTAGGCATTTATATAAGACTGACCTGGCACCAGTGCTTTGAATTGAAATATAAGTGCTTGTGCTCACTATCCAGAGGACCTGTGTGCTCCTGAGAAGTGCAGGTACTCTCCCATTAATTATACTGCAGTCCTGCTGAGAAGCGCTGGTAGTCTCCTTTTCAGGATCGCACCTGCCCATTTAAAGTGCTGCCTAACACCAGCTATTTAGATGACTCTCAGCAATCTTGTAGATGAATAGAAAGATCCTGTATCTAACTCTGTTCTAGTGAGACACCTAAGACTAGCATCCCTTCTTCACTGTTGACTTCTGGGATGCTGTTCTTTAAGACATCTTTTGAGAGAATATAGCATGTTACATCGCATGCTATAACATCGCGTTCTATTACAACGCGGTCGTTACAATGACCGCATTGTTAGAACGCGATACCTTTACATCGCAAGCCATTAGATCGACTTGCTGTAGGGGTCGCGCTGGATTTAGGAATAGTATAATTTACTATTCCAACTCCAGCCTGCGCAACAGTAGGGAAGGTGTTGGAATTGTAAATTATACTATTCCTTAGGTTAGAGCGCCCCCTACAGCAAGTCGATCTAATGACTTGTGATGTAAAGGCATCGCGTTCTAACAACGCGGTCGTTGTAACGACCGCGTTGTAATAGTTACGCGATGTGATGACAGCGTTGTAAACGCTGTTTCCCTTTTGAGATAGTTTCATTGGCAGGGGTCCTATGTACGCGTCAATGTTCCTTAAGGACAAACTGGTTCTTCATAATCAGGATATGCAAAGAAGTACCTTACCACCATCATTATATAAATTCACACCCCAAAGTGCCTGCGGCCAGAGGGTGGTCAGTGGCACTTTACAAATTCCGATCACCAACCCAACTTGGACTCATCCGTGAGCCCACCATATCTGCCTTTTACCCTTTTCTCTCTTTCTCTGGCAAATATTCTGAAAGTGCTGTTGACCACACAGAGTGCTTACTAATTAGACATAAAACAAAATAAAAATGGCCTTAAGATTTAGATTCACCACACTTATGTCAAGAGTGATGGACAATAGCCACTGGGGCTCGAATGCTCCCCAACTTTCTAGCTGATGTGCAATGCCATCATTCATGGGTAGCTAAAAGTGGCATTTATACTCCCTTATGACTGCTTACGCATCTGCTCTGCAACACATGATTCATTTCTGCGGCTACCAATTCAGCACCATATTTTAAGGACATCATTGAACATTACAAACCTCGCTCAACACGTACACATAGGACAAACTACATCCCACAGCTTTCCAGTCAAGCTCTCCGAAAGGGCGCCTTGAATAAAATTCTAACAGGAGCGCGGTCTATGGTCGCATCAGCGGTATGAAGCACTATGTGCTGCAGTATGATTCAATTCAACCTATTGCAAATATATAGATATATGAATAGATTTTTAATGTGGTTGGGGAACTCAGATGACCTGGTCATGTGGTTTTAGCAAAATCCTTTCATGAAGTAAGTGTGGATGACGTTTGAATTACACAGGTGAATTAGTGAAAAGTACACAACTTTGTTCTTTCTGAAGTTGCAAAGTTTCTGTACTTAACACACCTTCCCCTGGAGGGATCCTAGACTTCCTACGCAGAAAAAAGTTAGACGATAGAATATTTCAGCAAAAGCGTTTTCCGAGTAGGAATTAAAACACGAAAATGTATTTTATAGAAAATTGTCTCGCTAATAACAGTTTTTTTCTGGGTATTTTTTCGCAAAAAACTGTTTTCACTAAATTTCTTGAGCTCGACTTTTTAAAAACTTTACAAAGTGTAAAAAATAGGCAAGGTGGTTTAAGAAATGCTCCTCAGAAGTAGAAGAAGTTTCATTCACTCTTTTGACAAACAATTGGACAAAAGATTTAAAGAGACAATTGACATCAAATATTTCTAACTGAAGCACAAGTAAATGAGATTTTAAAAAGTAGGTTTAAAGAAGATTTATCAAAAATAATAATTTGTCGGTTTTGAGTAAAAAACAGGAGTTCATCGCTGCACACCAGCGGCTTGTCATATCTCCCATGTAAGGAAAGGCACAGAGGGCATACCACAACATACACAGGAAATGGATATTTCCAACATGCTGCATGTTTTTGAACGCTTATCTTTATTTTCAGATTTTCGCTGTCCTTTTAAGATTCTCGTGCTGGTCATTATGTAAGATTCCTTCTGAAAGATGAATTAAGCCAAGCATTGCCCGCTGAGCTTGACGTAGATTCTGGCCTACATGGCTGACCTTTGCAAAAGGCTTGTTTGTGTGCACGGGGTCACTGCACGCTCACAGCATCATTTCTGAAAAGGCATGTGGGACTTTCATCGCAGAGGCCTGCGGCATTGGAAGCGCGGAAAGCGAACTCGAGACGTTTCAGGCTCGAGCCATGGATAATTGTAATTACCTTTAAAAGGAAAAGGGGGTGCTTGGAAGCATTCGGGGCAGGGCTGCAGAATGGATGCAGCTGTGCAGGTGTGACCACTTAACCTTGCAGAAGAATCCCCCATCAGCGCAGCGTGTACTCATCCCTGGCGGATCTGTTCCTAATCAGCCAATCGGGAGGCGGTATTGTCAACACTGGGGGAAACTTCAAAGCAGGGTTCTGGCAGCCAAGCCATGTCATGTCAGCAGCTCTTATGGGATTAAAGGAAAACGCCAGCCTAAATAATGCAATAGCAACGTCAATAAACATTTTTTCTCGTTTACATGTACCCAAAAATGAAAACAATTAGAATTTATGAATCAGTGAGTTGCTTCAAGAACCCACTATACCCCTGATAGCACAAATAATGTACGTTTTCCGTGTACATATAAAGAGTATAGCACACTCAAATTATGTACATAGTGGTTCCAATGTGAAGTTTTGAGTTGCTTGTGTGCAAACCTTCATTTCCCCATCAGAACAGGAAGACCTGCCCGGAACAGGAAGTATTGTCTTAAGAAAATTGGAGGCTTTAATGGAGTTGTTCTAAGCATATGTCGAAGTAAATATTTCTTCCACTGTTACTCATAAACATGGCTCCATCGATCTGCTTTTTAAAGAGGTTCTTTATAGCAGGTGAGCTAGGAAAGAAACATTTTTTTTGCTATGTAGGCACAAGATTTTTGCTGCGGCTGATAGAGTTTTGCGCGTTCTGGTTCTACTTTGCCCATATTGTTAGGAACGTCCCTCATCCTTTCATACCCTGCAAGCTATAAAATTATTTTATCGCAACATTTTCTAATCTCTATTTTTTTGTAATATGCACATGTTCCACCGCCAGGAGGCGTCTCTGAGTCACTTTGTGGGGTACAAGGGGCAATACAGAGGGAAGACCTTCTGCACGCTGGGGGTGTTGGTTTGTTGATCTCATTGCGTAGTGACTTAGGGATAGTTAGAAGGGATGTCATCCATAGGTTCGTTGATACGGGTGAATTTTCAAGCCTTCTAATGAATTAACCACTTTTAGTTAGACAGAAAGGCGTAGTAGTAAGAAAATCAATAGAATATGTGCCACAGCAGTATACAGACCTTGGATTGTTGTGGACATATGTACATGCATGTCTGTGTTTTAGCACAGCCTTTGACTAGCAACAAGAAGAACTGTAAAAACTTCAAGCTTACAGCAAAGGTTGGTTAAAGGTCTCTTCCAGGATTCATACACTTTGGAACCAAAAATCACTCTGCTGGGTCCACACCTGAATCCATCCAGAAGCAGGCTCCAGCCGAAACACGTCAGTAACTTTGCATTTTTTAGCATTTGCAACCCCAGACTGTCACAAACTAGGTTCTTGCAGAGAGAGATAAATACCCATCAGGCTCTGTTGCTTAATTTTTAATGCTGATCACGATTTCCAATGGAAATATCATCTTGCCACTTGAACTCGGAAAAGGTATTTGTGGTTTAACTCATTGATCTTTTAAACTGGTCGCGAGCAATCGTTTTGCAGGAAGAGGAAGCAGATTATGCGCCTATGCATGGGCTTTCTTTTTTCCGTTGGTAAGGGTAATTTTAATGAATATTTTTTTCATGAAATTAATGGAAAATATTTTTCTTTGCCTGGGTTTCTTTCATTGCCACTCCCTTAGAACTGTGTTGTTTGAAAATGTCTATTGAAAAAGGGCTCTTGACTATTACACTGGGATACACGGTGTAAGTTCTTAAAGGCACTGATTTTTATTGATGCGAGCTTTGCTTGGAGCCACTGTGACTAACCCAGTAGAGCTCCTGATAGCCACTTTGAAAATAACAAACCTGCTTAAAGTTAGGCAGAGAAGCATGTTTAATTATATGTATATTTTGATGTTTAGAAAACATACACATAGAAATTAAAAAGGGACTTGTGCAGTGGTCTTTCTTCCCGTTGCTCATAATTGTCAAGTTGCATTTTCCAAAACTTGCCCCGTTGAAGGCCCCTCAATGTCCAACACTGGTTGTAATCCTATTCAGTATCTTCATAACAGGATCTTGTACACTGATGGTGTATTTTTCTCCAGTAATAAAGCAGACCTCTATTCCACCCATACCATAATTGGTTGATAAGGAACGTTTCATTGTCATGTATGTGTTTGTAAACTCTAAAGGCCTAATTTACAAAACTTTTTGTCTGGCTTTAGACGGGCTTAGAAACGACTGCCTTATCCAAGGAGAGGTGGAACTCATTAATGCAAGGCTTTCTAAAGGTAGCCTTACGAGTCTCCTTCGTTCCTTACCCAGCCACGGACCGTGCAGGTAACATCGGTGGGGCCGTGTAAGGGGTGATTTCGAGGGACGATGCAGAGGGAAAATTAATTATTTATTTAATTTTCCCTCTGCATCGTCCCTCGAAATCCCCCCTTACACGGCCCCACCGCTGTTACCTGTACGGACCGCGGCTGTTCTTACCATAGTCTTAAGATTGAATATTCTGGTTTAGGATAGCCTTAAACCAGGGAAAACTTCCTAAACCAGGGCCATAGCTCTTGTCTTAAGAGGTGGTTGTCCTGTAGGTACGAGCTGCACTGTCTGCAGATCGTAAACTAACTCAGGGAGTTTGTGTGTTTGCTTATGTGCTGACCCAGAGCCATCGAAGACATATAGCTCGTGAGTGCTAGGCTGTGGTCCAGCATCTCCCTTTGAAAACCTATGCTTTCCACACCTGGTCATTGTCTGCAGCCAGCCAGCCATGGACACGAAATTGTTTGCAGAATTTTGAAGGCCTGAGTTTCAAGTTTCACTTAGAATCAATCCGCCATTGAGAATTATGGAATGTTTCATAAAAATTAGAAAAAGAAAAACTTCTCGCACATCGCAGCTAAATTTGGGGAAATAGCCAAATGTGAACCGTCGAAAGCAATTTATTATGGTTTATATGAAATATATGTAATATATTTTAATACATGCATGTCTTTGCCAATGGGACGCCACTTCTATGGTGACCACCTCACTCAGGGTCATTACGTGCACTGTCTGGCCTCTTGTTAGTCTAATTATTTCAAAAGAAGCAAAATAATACTATGGCACCCAGGAAACATTAGGCTATCAGACAAAAGTCCAGGACTGGAGACAGTGTCGGTAATGACCTTGAGGGAGGTGCTCACCCCTGCCGCTTCAGAGCTCTCAGAGTGACAGGGAGATGAAGGAAGTGTGGCTAACGAGAAGCTGCAGTGGTCAGTGAATATGCAGCAGGCAGGTTCTATACGTCTCTTAATTTTTTATTTTGGGAAGTTGTGCTCTGTTGACTACCATAGCACTATACAATTGCATTCTGGTGGCAAAAAGCCGGGTGGAGGGAGAGCACACTGCTCCTTTGAACAGCCAATTTTAAACCTCTGCAAGCCCTCAGCTGCTATTTCCCTAGAGCGCCCATCTCTCTGAAGCCTCCTCCGATTGAGATGCGCTGAAAACATACAAAGACATCTCATTCCCACCCATTAAATGCATCTGGCCTGGATGCCAACTACACTTTACACACTTGCTCCACCCAAATGATTAAATTATCTTTATCATACTGTTTTCTTGTTACCCTTTTCATGGTTTCCCCATCCGTGCTTCTTAGTTACCTGTAAAGCGCTCTAATGCCTCTCAGTGACAGAGCGCTACATTAACTAGAAAAATAAATAAAAACTGGGATGCTTTTAGGTGGGCCAATAAATTAAGCAAAACAATCTGGAACAGAGTAACCTATACTCTAAGAGAAGAATCTGAAAACAAATGTATTTTCACGTCTTTGTGTGTGTGTGTGTGTGTGTGTCTTCTTGTGTTTGTCACTCACAATCTTTGCTGATTTTTCTTAACCTAGAAGACATAATCTATAAAAGTCTTAAGAAGAATAGCTGTCTTTAAATTAATAGTTTATTGATGGTGTAACCGAAAGAGCCACAATATACTTGTTTTTCTAACAGATCTTCAAAATGAAGCAAGCAAATGAATCGGGAAAATGACCCGGATGAGAGGCGGTGGAGTTCATATTCCCTGTCCATGGTTAATATATCCTCTGTATCCAGTTTTTCAGCTCCTTGAACAAGACAAGCCTGCTGCGGACTTTGCAGCAAGACATCAGATTGCATTCCTCCAGGTCCGCGCCCTGCAGAGCTCTTTCCTCGCTAATGAACGCGCGCAATGCTTATGGCTCCCTAAACATGCCATTACATTTTCTCCCTTCCATCACCCGGCGGAGCGATCGGACATTTTCTCCTTAATGGTTACTAAGCATGTCTTCCGTTATCATCTGGCTGCTGCTGCCGTCATCCCATTTGGGCCGGAGAGGTTATTGACAATTGTTATTTTTAACGACACGCGCTAATCTGGCTCCTAATTAGAAGTTTGCTCCAGTCGAAACCGTTCGCTAGAAAATGTCAAACTTCTATAATGCACCGCAAACAAGCGAGAGAAAACGAAAAGCCTGTTTCTCCCTATTTAGGGGAAGAAAAGTTTTAATGATATAACTGTCTCATTAAGTTGTGCTGGGTGATTTACAATACATTTAAATGTCACCCACACACACGGCGTAAACCAGTCATTAATCTGCGTGTCACTGCGTAGAATGACGTCTCCGAAGAGCGGTTATTTTCTGTTTTCCTTAATTGGGTGATTTTCGAGAAATGAAGGGCTCATTAGAGGGCAGTGATAGCTCGCACTCGGCTCTGGCCAGCTGCAGGACGGGCTGGCCACACAGCTCGCTCCCAAACACAAAGCACCCTGGAAGTGAGGGTGCATGCGCTCACTGACAGGGCCTGGCTCAGCAGTGCCCTCAGTGACAGGGTCTGGCTCAGCAGTGCCCTCTGACAGGATCTGGCTCAGCAGCGCCCTCAGTGACAGGGCCTGGCTCAGCAGTGCCTTCAGTAACAAGGCCTGGCTCAGCAGCGCCCTCAGTGACAGGATCTGGCTCAGCAGCGCCCTCAGTGACAGAGCCTGGCTCAGCAGTGTCCTCAATGATAGGGTCTGGCTCAGCAGTGTACTCCATGACAGGGCCTGGCTCAGCAGTGTCCTCAGTGACAGGGCCTGGCTCAGCAGTGTCCTCGGTGACAGGGCCTGGCTCAGCAGCGCCCTCAGTGACAGGGTCTGGCTCAGCATTGTCCTCGGTGACAGGGTCTGGCTCAGCAGCACCCTCACTGACAGGGCCTGGCTCAGCAGTGTCCTCAATGACAGGGTCTGGCTCAGCAGTGTCCTCGGTGACAGCGCCTGCTCAGCAGTGCCCTCAGTGACAGGGTCTGGCTCAGCAGTGCCCTCAGTGACAGGGTCTGGCTCAGCAGTGCCCTCAGTGACAGGGCCTGGCTCAGCAGTGTCCTCAGTGACAGCGCCTGGCTCAGCAGTGTACTCCATGACAGGGCCTGGCTCAGCAGTGTCCTCCATGACAGGGTCTGGCTCAGCAGTGTCCTCGGTGACAGGGTCTGGCTCAGCAGTGTTCTCCATGACAGGGCCTGGCTCAGCAGTGTCCTCCATGACAGGGCCTGGCTCAGCAGTGTCCTCAATGACAGGTTCTGGCTCAGCAGTGTCCTCGGTGACAGGGCCTGGCTCAGCAGTGCCCTCAGTGACAGGGCCTGGCTCAGCAGTGCCCTCAGTGACAGGGTCTGGCTCAGCAGTGCCCTCAGTGACAGGGCCTGGCTCAGCAGTGCCCTCAGTGACAGGGTCTGGCTCAGCAGTGCCGTCAGTGACAGGGCCTGGCTCAACAGTGCCCTCAGTGACAGGGCCTGGCTCAGCAGCACCCTCAGTGACAGGGTCTGGCTCAGCAGTGCCCTCAGTGACAGGGCCTGGCTCAGCAGTGCCCTCAGTGACAGGGCCTGGCTCAGCAGCACCCTCCGTGACTGGGCCTGGCTCAGCAGTGTCCTCAGTGACAGGGCTTGGCTCAGCAGTGTCCTCAGTGACAGGGCTTGGCTCAGCAGTGCCCTCAGTGACATGGTCTAGATCAGCAGCGCCCACAGTGACAGGGCCTGGCTCAGCAGCACCCACAGTGACAGTGTCTGGCTCAGCAGTGTCCTCAGTGACAGGGCTTGGCTCAGCAGTGCCCTCAGTGACATGGTCTAGATCAGCAGCGCCCACAGTGACAGGGCCTGGCTCAGCAGCACCCACAGTGACAGTGTCTGGCTCAGCAGTGCCCTCAGTGACAGGGCCTGGTTCAGCACTGCTCTCAATGACAAGGCCTGAGGTAGTCTGCTGAGCCACAGCTGTTGGGAAGTTGGCTTCAGTTTTATCAGTATGCTAGCTGTTCGCTATTTGTTCATTTTACTAACAGCACAAAATATATACATATTTTATTTTACAGGCATGGATCATATAGGAATAATAATTTAGCCGCAAAATATTTGAAATTGTTATAAAATTGTAATGACGGTTTCTTAAAGTTTCACTTTTCAAGAGCTTGTAGGGGTTGGCAAAATTCCCACTATGGCCATATTTTCGGGCCAGTTCAGAAACTCTCGGCTTTCGTAAAGCAGACCTCATTTTCCACAGTTCGCTGGATTCACTCCATGTTTAGTGTGAACTTCACCCAGCCTTCTGTTTGAGGATTGAGGATTTGTCCTGCTACATGATGTCCATGGGCGGGACACCCCGGACAGAAAACCATGGGCATGCAGGCTGCTGCTGCGCCCTCCACAATCCCCTTTATACAGAGCCGAAGAGGGTGGCAGTAGGGGGGCGGTGTGAGGTGGCAGGGACCGGGCGCAGGTGGACAGCCAAGTGGCTTGTTTGTTGCACTGGCTGAGTGAGTGAGAGAGTGAGGCGTGGTCGGACCAGAAGGAACAGTTTCCTTATGGAGGTGGGGGACAGGGTTGGGGTGAGGAGGACCAAAGGCTGCTGATGACTGTTGCACCCCCACTCCTGACTTTAGCAGCCCCTCACTGTAGTGGTGTGGACAATTTCTGACTCCTGCAAAGTCCCCTGCCACTATGGCTCTTGTTTGTTAATCAAAGAAGCCCCCTTGCAGCCCTTAAACATAAAAAGGGGACTCCGCCCTGAGAAGATGTCTGCATTTGGGATTGGATGCATTATACAAAGGAGACATGGCCTAGCAATTTGGGCATACTTGTTGGGATAGGGACAAGATTTAATTGCATAGGGTTGATCCCTGCATGCAGTGGTAGAGATGAGCTAAACAAATGGAATTGAATGCTGCCCAAGGGATATTTCCAGCAATGAAGAAACTTTGGCTAAAACTTTTATGTCTGTCTCTTTTTAGTTTTCTAGTCAGGTTTCTGGGAAGTTTATGGATGTCCATGCCATGATTTGTCTACAGATGTCTATGAACTTTATATATGTTCATGCCCAGTCACTGGCCCGTGGAAAATTTGATAAAAACATAGTTTGCATAATTACTATGTTTTGCCATAAATATGTTGTCATAGAGCACATTTATTTGAGCAGTTACCTCTTACTACCAAAAGATGTAGGTGGGGGCACTCTAAAGGGTTAAAAACCAGCCTCAGTGCTACCTGTAACATTCCGCTGTGGCCCTGTGCTGTACATGGGCCACCTCCCCACACCGCCGCGTCTCGCGACACTGCGCTTACTACGGGTGCCTGAATGGCACACATTTTCCCCTCTGTCAATAAGACAAGCTCATTACCATGAACACTTCCATTTCATTACACTCAAGCTGCATTACAACAGCGCTCTCGAAGGCAAGCACTCGCAGTGTTATGAAAAGGTGTTGTCGCTGTAATGAGGGTTGTAATGAGGTAAAGTATAAATGGCGTGTAAATGTGTTCCACAATAAGACGCACAGACAGCGGAGAGGAACAACATGTACCCTAAGCAGTCGGATTGCTTTTAGCTTCTAATTGTGTGTCATGTTGCCCTAAACAAGAGAAGCGCATTCAAAGAAACTTTAATTAAAGGAGCACTACATAAAAAAAAATAATAATAATACAAAAGAAACCCACAAAACTGAAATGGTACAACACAATCATAACCCAGTACTCTTTGCCATTGTGGCCTGCCTTCAAAAGTGAGGCTTTGAATGTGATTGCCTGCATTCATTTGCCATCAATTATTGTATGTACCTGGTTCCTGATGTGCCATGAGCTTTCCAATGTGCATTACCATACTAATGTATTTTGCAAACAGTTATCATTGTGCGCGAAATGCCCACTCCACATACTTGCATCTGAATCAGCAATGCTTTTCTTTGTTAAAAAAAAAACCAGTGGTGTTTAAAATGGTAATAATGGAACTCTAATGGAGAACATTATTCCAGGTTGCATACTGGAAAATGTGAAGGATTTAAAAGATGGTTGTAGGGTTGATTCCTGCATGCAATGGCAGAGATGAGCTAAAAACAATGGAATGGAAGGCTGCCCATGGGATATTCCCAGCGATGAAGAAACTTTGTCTCAAATTTTTCTATCCATCTTTTCTAGTTTTCTAAGCAGGTTTCTGGAAAATATTTAGATGTCCATGCCATGCCATGCCTATAGATGTCCATAGACTGTATAAATGTCCATGCCCAACCACTAATTCGCTGAGACAGTCAGTGACCTGCAGAGACAGCCGAGCAGGCATTTCTTAATGTCTTGAAATATACAGATTTCCTTTTGGCCAGTCCTACTCTGCATTCATCTGGGAAAAATGCATTTGTCGCTCCCTAATGCAATGCAGCACGAGGGAAAACCATGTTCAGTGAAAGGGCCACTAAAGGTTTTTAATTAATTGCTGAAAAGACCGTGTATACGCATATTTTGATTTTTAGTGTGTTCAAATACTACAACGATCACCTACCCCAAATAAATCCTATGGGATTTAAAAGTCACAGTCTCTTATTGTTTCTCTCCTTCCCTAATTCTGCTCAGCATCCTCCATGTGCCTTAATTCTACATCTGAATAACCCACTGTTACTTTGGTATTTCTCAAAGAGCACATGAAATCAAGCACATTGTGCTCGATTAATGCAATATGTGTCCCAATCTGCTCTCAGGAAACAAACACATTTTGTGCATGCGTCATTTCTCGAAAATAATTTGTAAATTCGCAAAAAAGTGGATGTACTCAATCTGCCTGCATCTGTGCCCAGTACAAAATCTGGCTTGACGTTTGCCAGGAAGTGCTTCAGATGCAGAGCTCAATTTTACAGCCGGACGTGCCCAGCTCTCCTGATAAACCCCCTGTTCCCCACCGGCTGTTCTGGCCATGTGTAGGGCTGCTGCATGGGAAGAGAGGACTCTGGAAGGGGACAGAAATGCACTCAGGACATGCACAGGTGGTGGACCGCAGAACTAGCTTTTACTGCTACCTTGGGGTTAGAAATCTAATTGAAAGCATTGATATGCTGGGGGCATTTGAGATCCGCAGATGTCAACGTGAAGTCAGATGTGACGCGAGTTAAAGGAAGGGAACCTGCTGACATCAGCAGGTCCCCGAGCAATATAATTAGAGCAGGTTCTGGATCCAGTGTCCTAACAGTCAAAGAGGCCCCGACTTCAACTGTAAGCACAGTATCTTCAGTGGTGGCCTGGACCCCGACTGCAAGTCTCGACTGTGGATCGGGACCACATCAGTGGCGTAGGTAGACCATTTGCTGCCCATGGCGGCCCCTGTGTTTGCTTCCCTGTGGTGGCCACATGCAAGAGCGGGGGCGGGTGCTGGCGATTCCTGCTTTCCCCGCCCTGCGGCAGCCACAATTAAGAGCGGGGGGGGCGCCACCCCAAAACTCATGCCACAGGGGGCAGACTTCCTTCCGGCTCCCCTTGCTACACCACTAGACCGCAGCCATACAAAAGGTGATGTGAGGAATGCTTGCAAAAGGTTTAACCACTGGCGATCACTCTGATTGATTAATTGATTGATTGATTTGAAAACTTATAGAGCGCGCGATTGCCCGGAGGCGTCTTGGCGCTAGGGTCGATGTAAAAGGATTGCCGAAGAGGTAATGAGCTGTCTTAAGAGGTAAAAGCCACGTTTTTATGGCTTTTCTAAAAGACAAAGCGAGGGCTATTTTTTATCGTAATTGGGAGAAGGTTCCAGGTCTTGGCTGTCTGCAACAAGAGCTTCTCCCCCACCTGACCTGCTTGAATTTAGGTACCTGTAAAAGTTTTGCATGAACAGATCTCAGGCTTCTGACTGGCTCGTACCGTTTCAGATGTGTTTTTAAAAACTGCGGTCCTGAACCATGAAGGGCCTTGTAGGCCAGGCAGACTCTGGATAGCATTCCAACCCTTTGGGACCCCTAGTCAAAAGAAATGGGCTAGCAAATTTGTAGTTGTAATTCTAGTGATATGGCCTCTAATTTCTACTGATTCCTGAGATCAATTTTCCCATTCCTAAATTACTGATTAAGTCAATGATCTATGATTGAATACGAGTTTCATTAAATCAAAATCAATCCTACTTAAAGTCAATATATATTTGCAATAAGACCCTAGGTGACGTCTCAGATCAATTATGCAATCAGTGCTAAACACAAAGAGCACATTTGCACTGGAAGCCTGCAAGGTGATGAAATAACTATTGATTTTCATAGCTTCAATCAGTATTTTTGCATCAAAATGACTTGTATTTGAATGCTTATTTACAAAGTCCATTTGCTTCCAGACATGTCAGGCATAAACTGTCACCATTAACAATTAAATATAGTCGTTTATTTTCGATAGATCAACAACTAGGCTGGAAGCGGTTTCCAGTAGCGGTCGGTGCTGGGAGTGCCGCCGGGCGCTGACGTGGGGTGGGGGAGGGGCAGGGTGGGGGGTAGTAAACTATGGATTACGGCCGATTACAGGTAAGTACACATATAAATAAATAAAACGAATTTCGTTTCTCGCGCTGCATCACATTTGGCGATGCAGCGAGAGAAACGAAATTCGTTTTATTTATTTATATGTGTACTTACCTGAAATTGGCCGTAATCCGTAGTTTACTACCCCCTACCCTGCCCCTTCCCCGCCCCACGTCAGCGCCCGGCGGCACTCCCACCACCGACCGCTACTGGCGGTTTCACTGTGGGAAGTTCGCAGTTGCACAGACAATGTGGATGACGTCCCCCGTCTGTTGCCTTTTTCACATTTAGCACAGGTGTATCCCTGTGATACCTCACATAGAGAGAGCATCATAGCCTTTTTGAGATTCTCCTCAACCCCGTGTCTCACTTTTAGGAGTGGTTCGATAGCACAGCTGTATGGAGACCTATTGTTACTGATCCTTTAAGACATATATGAAGTGTATTTTGGCTCTGCCCCACAGGAGTGTTAACCTCTCACCTCAAGCTGTTGGCTGTTTGATGTATCATTCTGCTCCCTGTTGAACATTTGCATTGCAATGCACGAGGGACTATTTTGCATTTCAAAAGAACACTATATTAGCACACATCAAATGTTATCTCATAGTTGCATTGCATGTAGAAAACAATTGTTTTGGTTTTTTTTTTACAGTCTTTTTAAAAAAATATTTTAGTCAGCATCTACAATGGCAGTGGATCTCTTGGTGTTGCCAATGCTTGTGTCCCACTTGCCAGTCCTAGTCCCGTCTTCTTTTGCTGATTCAGGAAAGAGCAGAAGATTCAGGCAGGAGAAATGGACAGAAGCCACAAAATAACAGAGATGGGCCACAACCCGGAAGCAAACCAGGAACAGCTGCACCTCCATTGTACTCTGTTCCCTTGCTTTAGTTATATTCCCTTATTCGGTTTTATGTTTCTTTAAACAGGAGGCACCCACCCCTTTGGACCTGTTTCATCTCTCACGCTGCACTTTTTTTTATTGCTGTTGAGGAAGGCAGAGATATTGAGGTACCAGTGATGAATTGCCAGACAGTGATATTATGGTGACAAAGTTGCTTTCTACCATGAAATCATCACCACTGAATGCAATAGGATTGATAATATACTTAACAATATGACTACCTAACAAAATACACAATGCAACTAAGCAGGTACAAAAAATGGCAAATGCAATACGCTTCTATTTAAAACGACTGGATCTTGCCACACCAGTTTTAAAAAGCCCCATTTCCACAGTGCAGAACCACCGCCTACGATGTGCAAACTAACCAGCCATGTTTGCGCTGCAGGTACAAATTTGCATTGGGTAATTTTCCTAAAACCACTTAAAGTACCACATTTTATCTCTGAAATGGTTAAACCAACGTGCCACAATATACATGAAGGGGGAAATGTCATGCTAATTGGTTCGTTTTCTGCAAAAAATGGATTTAGCATAGAAGCAATTTTCTAGCAATAGGCAATAGCCATGTTAGTGCTTTCTAGCAATCAGACAGGATAATTGACAAGCCATTACCTCAAATGCCACTCTGCAAAGTTTATTTGCCCATTTGCTTCAAAAGTCCGTGTTTGCCTAATGTAGCAGATCGAGATCCATTCAAAGGGATTTCCTAAAATTGTGCATGAAGTGGTGTGTGATGTGGATTCTACTTGGTAAGAGCAAGTAACAATCTCATGATGTGGGATGGTAAGTGGGGAAAATTATCGTGTATTATCTGTAGGAGAAATTATACACTACTCCCCAAGTCATCTGCACACCACACAGACCCCCCCAACCTTCACTCTCCTTCGGATATTTTTTCTGGAAGTTTATCCCAGGATCGAAGCAAAAGCAGAGGCTTTGAGGGTGTCAATTCACAGCTGGGAGCTGATTGAAAAGGTCCTTAGAAATCTGACTGCACGATTTAAAACATAAAATATGTTATGTTATCTGGCACTTTTATGCCACATAACTGCCTTTAGTATGGCAATGTGGCACTTTAACTGTCTGGATAGATTACAGGTGGCCCTGCGCACTGCCTGTGCTCAGTTTACGTTCTGGGAGAGGAAGTCATATAGCTCAGTCCCTACAAATTTGGAAGTCAATCTCATTTCAGCTGTTTCTTGTGAAGCTCTCACCTTACCTCTTAGCCAGGTCGTGTTCAAAATATGTCAAAAGTGAATTTAAAAATAATATATTAAAGATACTTTTTGCATTAATAAAGACAATATATTTTGGTCACTTGACTATAATTAACTGTTGATAGTGAAAGAGCTCCAGTTCTTGTTTTGCAGCCAACTTCACCGCCTACTCCCTAGAGATTAAAATGTATAGAACACAAAAATGCTGCCTGCCTCTCTGGCTATTTGATTTAGCATTAGAACCTTTACTGTGGCTACTGGGCACATACATGATGGCCCAGGAGTTAAAATAAGTGTGAATTAAATAAATGTTTTCTAATTGCAGAGGATGTGCTTCTCATAACATCTTCAACGATAAATTAATTTTCTGAAATATTTAAATTAGTGAACAATTCTCGAACCTTCTCTAGATATAACGAAATATACCCACTCTGTGCAGTTCATTTTAGGGAAGATGAGTGACGGCATAATAGCAAGTCGTACAAATTAGAGTGGAATTATATCAGCATGATCTTGGTGGCTTTATCCAAATTGATGATCAGACAGTAAAATGGATGAAGAAGAAGAAATGCTTGATTTGTTGATTAATAAAAATCATTACTAACAAGGATAAAAACACTTTGGGTTGTGACAGGAACTTGATTATACCAATTTGATCTGACTAGTATCACATCTTTAACCGACAAAACACATATACTACATTGTGTTGAGAATAATATCAAGGTACATTGTGGATTGATTCCATATTTCACACCAGTCGCAGGAGACATTGCTTCGAACTGATGCTAAACTTTTCTCAATGAAACGCCTACACAACCACCAATTTTTAAAATTCATACTTTAAAATACCTATAGTTAAAGTGCAATAGGTAAAGTGCACTTGTGCAGTGTCTTACATCTAGCAGCAATAATGAAAGTGCACTTAATTATACTAATTCAATTGGTCTAATATCTCATCTTTAAAAAGCAAAAACACATATAATACATTTTGTTGCGGGTAATATCAAGGTACATTTTAAAATGGTTTCATATTTCGCACCTATCACAAAAGACATTACTCCAAGTGGATGGTAAAAATATTCTCAAAGGAACTACCTACCCTACCCCAAATTTAAAATACATACCTAGGAGTACCAAAATGAAGGTGCAATAGATAAAATGTACCTGTGCAATGTCTTACAACTAGCAGCAATAGTTAAGGAGCACTTGTGCAAAGTCTTACATCTAACAGCAGTCTAAAAAGTAAAATGGATGAAAACATCTACTAGTAACAAAACTTGAACGCTTGCTAGTGATAATAATTATAGCACCAGTAAAAAGGGGTACTTTAAAAAAAAATCAAAATACAAAACTTGGTGTGGAGAGTAATACATTAAAATGCTCCATCAGCTCTAGGCCAGACTGCGACTGATAACAAACCAAGCAACAACTGCCGCCCGGGTGGGCCTGAAGGGCTTGGACCCATTTCTGCTGTGAACTGTATATATTTGTGAAGGTTGTTGAAGCCAGTGTTTACCCTTGCCTGTCCTTGGCCATCAGTCAAATGGTTTTTTTTAACAAAAACTTAACACGTTTTCTATGTGGCTGCACAAGCAACCAGGACAAAGTAGTTGGTGTTTTTTAGTGATCACTTGAATTTTATTTTATGTGATAGAAGTCTTGAACTGACTGTGGGATTTACTTAGAAGGCTGAGAGACGGATCAAATAGGGAGTGATAATTTGAAAAGAATGGGATTTCCCAGTCGCAGTAACCTTCCCTTCGTGAGTCACCGGGTACATTCCAATCACCGTGGAGGGACAGCGCCGACTGCAAACATGGGTGGGCACAAAGGTTCCATCAACCAGTCCGTCCTAATTTAGCCTATTTCTACCCAGTTATAACACTTCTTAAGTGAGGAGCAGGTTTAAGGATGCGGAACCCTCCTTTCAGCCATCCGGCACCACCACGGCAGTGCTAAAAACACCTGCTGCTGCTGTGCTGTTTGTCACGAGAACGCCATGTTTGCACAGAGCTCGGAGCCCAGCTACCAGCAGGTGACACGGGATCTCTCACACATGGGTGGTCCGAGCTATAAAACAACCCAACAACACAAGTAATGCTGTGAAAAGTCAATCGTACAAAATCACAGAAGACACAAAACACTAGCGAAATTGTGTATTCCATATTGTGCTTGCTGTGCTGTTCTCTCGCCTCGTTTTTGTGTGTACCAAACCACCTTAGTCTTCGAATGTGTAATTGCAATAGTGATAACATATATCGATTCGGGTGGCATTGAAAGCGACAGAGTTTTTTTTGTTGGGGTTTTATATAGGGCGAACTCGACCTGAAAGTATTGAAAAGCTTTACATGAGCTCCATTACACATGGTCATATTCAATTGTTTTAGGCATATAGTGATTAAGTGATCTGCCCAGAATCACAAAATGTTGAGCCAACGCCGAGACTCGAACCTGTTTCTCCAGTTCCAAAATCAGCAGCTCTGGTCGTAGGGCCACATACTCTCCTATGATTTCCTTCTTTCTTTTGCAGTTTTTATATAGCGCAAATACGACCCTAAGGTATTAGAGCGCTTTATATGAGCACCATTTACATTAGACAAGAACACATTCGTTTTTGGTAGGCACGAGGAGGTTAAGTGTTGTGCCCAGAATCACAGGATGCTGAGCCGACGCGAAGACTCGAACCTGGTTCCCCAGGTCCAGTGTCGGCAGCTCTGGCCGTTACGCCACATCCTATTCCCGAGAGTTGATGTTGGGGTTGAGCCGCTTGCGCTGTAGAGAGACCAGCAGGCGCTCCTTGTGGGCTTTGACGCTGGTTCCTGTCGCTTGGGGATATATTTTAAATCTGTCCTGGACACGTCCGCTCAGATACCTCGGGTCCACGTAGCGTTCCTTGGTCTGGGTGGCACCGGTGTGTAGAATGTGCCAGGGGCTGTAAAGGCTCTCTGTTTGCAGGGCACACGTGGGTGCCAGATTCCACACGCCCGGACGGCCCGGCCCTAGTGGTGCAGACAGTGTTTGGGTTCATGCCGGGGTGGGGGACCAGGTGCGGTGCGATCGGCTGTGAGATGCGCGGTCTGCGCGCCCAGAGAGGCGTCGTGCTTTTTAGGAAGAGTAATGCGACCTGTCAGAGCCACCGAACGTGCTCGCGGGCGGGAGGGGTCGAGGGGCAGCCGCAAGGGAAGGGGGCGCTGTAGTGGGGGCTTGGAAGGCTGGGGGTGCTGTCCTAGGAAAATGTGACGGGGCTGCCGGAGAACGTCATGCTGGCGGAACTATGGAGATTCTGAGGCAGGCAGCCCGATGTTTCTGAAAAGATGAGGGATCGTGTTGGGCGACAATCTCTTCCCCAGCCCGGTCAGGTCTGTAGAGGTGCAAGGGCCCTGGAATGTGTTCAGAAACTCTAGGTTTGGCTTCGGGGTGACCCGCCTGCCCGCGAACGGCCATAAATCACCTCCGCTGTGTCTGACAATGGCCCCAGAAGGGCTCAAAGGCCCCGGGAGCGGGGACCCAGGACGGGGAGGCGCAGCAGATGGTTTGAGATAAACTGAAAGCTGACTCTGGGACCATTCTTTCTAGAATTAAAATCTGTCAGCCAAGGAGAACCCGTGAATAAACCCCTCCGCAAACCAGCAATATCGAACCCCCAGCCACCCGCCTCCCCCACCCGCAATCGCTTCTCATTAGTTTCAGAAAAGAAGTCGAGACTTAAAGTGCTCCGTCACCTCGAGGCGCCCCTGCCCTCTCGCATTCAAGGGCTGCCCCCGCAGTATGGCAAAGCTTTAGGTGACACTGCAGCTCACATGCTCCCCGAATCGTGGTATCTCGGCAGCCAATTCCACGGCTCAGAGGGTTAATGCGCCCTCTGCAGAGATCTGAGGGGAGTTGGTAAGTTCCATCCCTGCCTGCTCTGCCTTTCATCCTTCTGACGTTGATGAAAGGTGAATTATTGAATACATGCCTGTTATTGACAGCGCCGCCAAACGTACAAGTATGCGCTATACGTGTACGCATCATCACTCTGAAGCTTGCAAACGTCTCAGACATCACATGCAGGCTACATTGCTTAGACATGTTTCGTTGCTGACTATTACACAAACCCACATTCCAAAAACACACACCGCTACGGGGCCACACCAATGACAGATTCTGCGCGCTATAAATCCTGGTCACATATCAAGCACTGTACACATACACAATAACAACATTAACGCCCCGGGCACCAACCCTGGAAGAAGCGACAAAGGCAGAACACCCACCTGCTCTAAGCAAACCATCACAGGGTAACACGCCTAGCATGGGCCATCTCTTGTTACAAAGGCCTGTTGGGAAACTAGCAGCATCCAACGGCAACCAATTCACGAGAATCTGAGGCAATTTAAAACATCAGAACAGAAAATTACTAGTAAAAGACGTGCCTGCTTATAAAGTTCCCAGTTATCCGTGTGTTTCCCTCAGTCGGGGTTTGTTGTAACCAAGCACTCGAAAAGTCTCGCATGCCTCTTGCTATGAAACCCCTGAGTAAACGCTTCTACTGCTGATGCTAAGTAATTTAGAATATATAAATACACAGATATTTAAAGACAGTGACTTGCTTTGGGGACACCGTTTCTCTCAACAAAGTAACTTAAAACAAAGTCAAAACCCTCTCGACCTGTTGATCGTGCAGGCACCTCGGTTCCTGCCAAATATTTCGATGTTAAATTAAAGCGATTTCGCCACTTGAAGCGCTTACCATAAATCGAGTGAGGCGGGGACGCGATCCTCGGGGGCTCAGGGGGAGGCAGTCCGGAAATGGGTCACCCTTCTCTCCATGAGGGTGCAGATTACAGCAAATAAAACCCTGAAACCAGAAGGGGAGAGAGGATGTGCCGGTGTGCGCCTCGACCCCACACGGCGGAGGGCGACCTCTCTAAAAACACAAGCGCCGCAGATCCCAGGTGGAAAACATACATGGAAACCAAAAATCCAATGTTCAGGGAAACGCACGTCAGCTCGGCCGGGAAGTCTCCTCCGGGAGGACGCTACAGTCCGTGAAACGGAAGAACCATTCGTCTTGCAGATGAATTTTGAAGGGACTGAATCGCCCGCTGCTGGGTGATTGAAACTGCACAAAAAGCGAATCCGGTGTATTTATTTCAGGCTGCAGGGGTCGCCGTTCCTTTCATGTCACAATCACGCTGGCTCTACTCTAAAGCGTTTACTGCCACTCACAAGTACAGCCGTCAGGATCTGGGGTGCAGATTATATATCCTGTGGGGGTCCCCGGTGGTCGAGGGGCCTGATACAGGGCCGGGGGGGAGTGGGGACTGAACTGGTGGATGAAAGGAAGCAGTGTCGGGGTGGTCCTGCGATCCCGAGCCCCTACACTGCCTTCCACAGAGGTGGCCGAGGAGAAGATGCGGAGCTGGTACTCGGCTCTTCTTTGGCTGATGGTTCTCTGCGGCCCGTGGCAGCCCCTCTACTCCGCCAGGACTCGGGGCCAGTAACAGCTTATGTACCCTCCTAGACCCAGAGACCCTCGGCTCGTGCTCCCTGGACGGGGCGATGAGATATCGGGCAGCTCCCGCAGCCACCCCCGGACTGAAGGACTGGTGCTCCGGTGGCAGCAGCGGCCCCTCGGGATCAGCAGTGCTTGCTCTGAACACAGCTCTCTCTTTGGTCGTGTCTTGGACGTAGGACAGTCCCCGGTGGTTCCCCTGGTGCTGGTCTGCGCCAGGTCACTTCCCCGGGCAGTCGTAAGCAGTGGATGGACGACAGTCCCCCGGACGTTCTCCTGAGCCTGGAGAAGTCCCTTCCTCGGGCAGTCAGAGGTTGCGGACGCAGTGAGAGCGCCGGGCTCTCTGCATGGAGCGCTGCCCTGATGAGCCCCGGTCGCCGGGACAACCTGATGTTCTCCACCAGAGCTGCCTGTGCCCTTCCTGGGGTGAAGCGGCAGCTGCGGGCGCACCAGGACCGGCTGGACCTGTAGGTGCTCCCTGAGGTCTCCCGGGACCTGCGAGTGTTCGCTGGGAGTTTTCCTTCCCTCCCAGGGTCAGTCCTTCCTCGGTTGAAGCAGAAGCAGCCCTGGTTGGTACTCCTGCACCGGCTGCTGCGGCTGAGACGGTCTCCGTGGCCTCTCTGCCAGGTGAGCTGCAGTTCTCGCCCCCTGGGTTACTGCTTCTCTCCTCCGGGTTACTGCTGCTCGCCTCGCATCCCCAGTGGTGCAGTGTGTGATGGACAGCGGGCGGTGCCTGGTGCCTCGGCCGCCTCTTCCCTCTTGAGTCCAGGGAGCTCCTTCCAGCTGCTCGGCTCCGGCGACACTGACACAGTGTGCGAGCTGTGCCTGCCCTCCAGAGGAGGCCCGGCCCACTGGATGGGAGGACGGCCCACCGAGGCGCGCGCTCAGCATCCGCGGCTTGTGCCAGGCCCTCCGCATGCATGTGCCCCACTTTAAACTCACTGGCGGCCGATAACAGCAAAAGACACACACATCTCGATAACAGGACATGTTTATATATGTATCAATTGGAGACTTTGTTTTAGCAAGGACCACCCTCGATATAGCTAGTGCTTTAACCGGCTTCGAAAACGATGGGAGCACCAAAACCAAACGAAGCACCTATTTGGGGTGCTTGGTCGAAGGGGACTGGGGGTAGGCCGAGAAGCAGGTATGCCCTACCCCTAAATTAGATGGTACTTCGGTACTTAAGGTACCCTTAAGTAAAATGGTATCTGAATTGGTTCCTTGCTCACTAAAAGACAATTATCCCAATACAGCCATCCTGGAATTCTGGAAAGGGTCTGTTTTGCAGCCTATTCATATCCAAGAGTCAATGTTAGCACATAATAGTTACTGTCTCACTACCTTAGAAGAGGTAGAAGCAAAGTAGCATGCCCATTTATTCATAAATGATTTAAATGATTGCATAATGAAATATAAATGGTCACCTTGGTTCTTCTTAGAAGTGGCGCTTCTGATATATATGTTGCATGCAAAAATGTTTGCTATGCACATGTTTCATGGACTTTAACAGATTGATAGAACACAGTTGTGGCATAAATTAAGTGTATAGTGCATGTTTTCCGTGGTTTATGGTAGTGAGGCCTTTCCAGGTAAGTAAAACAAGTGGCCTGATTTAGGCACGACTAACCTCTTTAGATACATTTTTAATTACCTTCTTCAATGGTGCAATCTCAAATAAAACTCCAATTTCAGTTTACCAATCAAAACCTTGCAATTCATGTCCAACCTTTACATATCTTGTTTTGCATAAAAATTCAGAGTGAGATTCTATGAAAGTGCTCCCGCAAAGTGAAGTTAGATAACACACGATAAGTTGTACGTTTTTACAAGTATGACAAGCTAATAAGGCATAAAATATGAAATCCTTTTTTAACATCTGGTAGTAATTTTTTAAAATATCTTAAATAAGCAATTACAGGCTAAATAATTTACGAGTAAACTAAAAAACATGTCTATAAACACACTGCCCCACTGATGTACCATATATTATACCAGCTGTTCCTTTCTTGTGAAATTGAAGTTCCTAAGAATGTGAATTGGTTTTTCTGACTTTGGAGAAATTCACCAGAATTAAAACTTATGTAGATAAAACAGTATTTGTAAGATTTGTGAGCAGTTGTCTGAATTTTTGATGCTTATTGTTTGCTGATGCACATATTTTCTATCACATAGGAGGAAATATTTAAAACTACAATTTCTAAGGTTGGGGATATTCCTGTAAAATGATGTTTCATAATAGTTTTACTGGAAATGATGTGCAGCAGCTTAGTCGGTATGTTAAATTTATGAACCGAGCATTATTAACTTCTGTTTAAAAGGCAATATTTGTTTAGGATATGTCATGTATCTGATTCAATAATGGATTTCAAATGTATTAGGTACGTGGAAGTACATTTTTGATTCTTACATTCATAAATGGTATTAAGTTAATGGGCACTTAATTAATTGATTATTTCAGAAGTGTAGCCACCATAACAAGCAATCTAACTGATATGGATACAGGCTTATGAACAAAGCTCAGACTTGAAATGAGCAAAACAACACATTAATTTAGTTAATATATTTATATCACACATTGTCCCCAAAATCCAAACTCCACATATACCAAGCTCCAGCCCCAAACACCTGTCACATCCTCCACCATGCAATGACACCTTTTTGAGCTGCATCCAAGCCACAGGATGTTCAGAAGAGCTGTGTAGGTCTGTTGTATCAAAAATTCACATTGGGAACTATGGACAGTGGTGGAAATATTCACCTGGCTTCATCAATGTGAAGTTTCGAAATTCCAAATGATTTACCTTTGCTCACCCCTGCATAAAGCTCGATTATGCTGTGTACTTTTCAAAATTTGGTGTAAATCAGTTTACTAGTTTTTGAGAAATCTTATATTGTAACAATGCCTCAAGCAGGTTCCAAAAGGCCAATTAAATAGTCACATGTAAGGTCCTCTAACTATTCACTGTCTATAAAGTACTGGAGTGGACATGAAATCTAAAAAGCTGTTTAGATTTTAAATTGTCCTCCGGCGTACGTTTTAGTTGGGTTCATGAAGTTAATGGACTACCTTGAAGCCCACAGACACTGTACTGAAATAAGATGTTCCTGGTGGCAGAGGTGGAGAGGCGACTTTAGCTGGTGGAACCCCTACCAAAAGATGGGCTAGACCAAAAGGAGAGCTGGGGTGATCCCCAGTAGAGTGTAAGTAACACTTCCCCCACATAAAAATACTGTATTTAGCAACTGAGCTTGTAAGCAGTAAATAGAAAGTCGGCACGTTTTTCAAATAGAACCTACAGTGAGATTGTATTGATGCATCTCTGTATTCTAAAACCCAAAGTTAAACCTGTGCCTATCCCTACCCTTAGCCATGACATTAACACAGCCTGAAATAGTCCCAGTGTGTGCTGAGAAAAGGGACCTACCCAATCGCCAATACCAGGTAGCACTGGAACATAGTGGTATTGAGTGCTTGTTTAGAAAAAAATATTTTGGATTGTTTATAACTTCGGCTCTGTTTAGTGAATTAGCATCAATCTTTTTAAAAATGAAAGACTGACCTGAGTTTGAAATTGAAACATTGTGTGCAGTTTTGCCTCTGAGGAAAGAAGTTATAGGTGGCCCAAGAGTTGTATTGTATTTTCTATGAAAATACACCGAGGAAATTGAATATATATATTCAATATATGACTTGACCTACTGGCAGTCGCCAGTAGGTAGTTATAGTTAGAACCAAGTTTCCATAGGAAAAGCTATTTTTGATTTGCCTATATCTTTGGGGCTTAACAGCGGGCAGGAAAACAGATGAAAAGTCCACACCCAGCTCGTGGGAGCAGTTTTCCTGCTCCCGCCTGCTGGGAACGGACTTACTGTTTGCTCTCACTTGGAAGAAGCTGTCAAAGCTCTTACCAAGCAAAAGCAGACTGCTAATCCTGAGGTGAGCTCCTCAGGAGCCGGCCCTGGGGTGTGGCAGTCCCCAAGGCCATTAGTGGCCAATATAGCCACACACACACACACACACACACACACACACACACACACACACACACACTCAGTTAACCACTCAAACTGCCACTCACTCACCCATACAGCCACTTACACATCCAGTCACTCACCCATACATCCACTCAGTCACCCATGCAGCTACCCATTCTCTCACTCACCCACCCATACAGCACTCATACAGCCACTCTCCCACCCATACGGCCACTCGCACACCCACTCACTCACCAATACAACCACTCACACAGTCAGTCACTCACCCATACAGCTACTCACACACCCATTTATTTACCTATAGTAAAGCTCACACACCCACTCCCACACTGATAGTCACACAGCCACTCAGGTGACATCTGGTAGAAACAGTATCACTCAATAGTAGTACATAAAGAATAGTAATTTAACTTATGCAGTAGCTTAGTATATATCTTTAAGTCTCAGAAACATTTATGAAACTCTTACACTCACTGGGTGATGTCATCAGTGATGCCATTTGAGATGTCATAAGTGATATCATAAGTGATGTCATCAGTGATGTCACTGACCATGTCATGAGTGATGTTATATTTGAGGTCATTCGCAGTGCATTGCGGGGGCGTAATTTATGGTTAGCTCAGGTAACTATAACTGCTGAATTTCACTGGTTTTGTACGAGTGAAATCTGAGCCTAACTATAACGTCCCTGTAACCTTTGTTTTTTTCAGTGAATATATATATAATCAAATTTTGTACTAATATTAATGTTTACCATATAAGAACTAACCCACCCAAAATAAATAAATAAGACTGCAAACCAATCAAATTCAAAGGTTTAAAAGGTAACACATAGGAAAGCAGTACAAGTTAATCAAATTGCTTAAACAGAGGAGATGGCAGGCAATCAATGAACCTGCACACCAACTAAAGAAAACAGCGGCACATTAATCTGCCAGACAGAACAAAATTTAAAAAAGTAAATGCACATAATTTAGAATGACAAAATAACTTTACTATTTGTAACTTTTTTTTAACACCATTTACTATTAATCTTTAAACTACTTTTCAATACAGAAACAGCATACAAATATAAATCTGAACACTAAACCAAAGAAAACAAGCTATTTTAACTAACTTAGTATACACCTACAGCAAATAAAACAGAAGTAACCTATATACTCACTGGAAATGTACAAAGTTCTATGGTAATGGATGTTGTCGAAGGGCTACAACAGTGAACAACAAAGTTGAAAATGTCAGAGAACATAATCACCTACCCACTATGGTAGAGATTGATCTAGCATTTTACAGGGCTTAAAAGAGTTTTTCACAAACTCTACGGATCAAAGTGTAATCGTCCTAAAAGACTACAGCTATAGAATATCAGTCCAAGCCATAGTAAAACTTCCATCTGGTTGAAACCTTAAGCACACTATATTTTGCAAAAAGAGAACAGAAAGGCAATCAAATTCAGTCCCAAAAATATATGCAGAAATAGATATCTCCGTCAGCATTCACCCACACTACAAAATAATGTAATTTACATAACCTAAGCAATAAGAACATAAATATTTTTTGCTACGGAAATAACATTGTAACCCTAATTCAGTGACCCGTTTGATCAGTGGATTGCATACAGAAAACATGTCCAATACCCTTCAATCAAATGCCACCATACATGGTCAATACCGGAAGAATAATGTCCCATTCATATCGGCAATTCTCCCTAAGAAACAAAGCAGTACCAACTACAAGCTATTAACTACAATCCAACACCAATAAAGAACTATTTACCTACAAAAATAGCACAGTCTTTGTATATGCAATGATACATTTACCAAAGTTTTCCCAAGTACCCACATTCAAGGCTGTTATTTTCATGCCAGTCACTCAGTCAGTATAAAATGTATTTGATTTAAAAAATGTAAATCATAAAAGTACAACATTAGATAAATGGTATTTCACAATCACATCAAATAACCTCAGAATACAATATAGATAGAGTTATTTAAAATATAGAAGCAAAAAGTTAACATTCAGTGTGCACTAACCAGCCAGCCTCTTCTTCATATATATATAGCATGATGGATATAAATCCCCACGCCAACACAAACTTCCTCTGAATGTAGATTTTGTAAAAAAAATTATAGCCTTTTTATAGCGTTTTAGATGTTTTGTCTTTAGCACAGGGTTGAGGAAGTTAATTTTAGGCTCTTCCAAAAAGAGACAGAAAAACTTTAAATGCAGCATCCCTTGGGTTGAGGTTTTATCACACGGACAAATTTTTCTAAAACTCTCAACCAATGGTTTTGGATTGGAAAGCTTACGTTTCGATAACAATATTCAATCTGAATCATGTTAGTAGATATCTTTGCTGGCTAGCCTCTATATGTGCCAGGCAAGGTTGCAAACCCTTGTCTACTGAAAGGGTTCAAAAGGTTGAATATGACATGAAAGCAACCTTGTGTCTGTTGGCCAGGCATCTTTCCTCCACGAAATGCTGTAGACACAAGTTCTTCACAACCACTCTTCTCATGTCTGCCAAATTTCTCGGAATATCAAAAAGATAAGGATATTGCGGCTTGTCACACAAGGTTTTGATATGACTGAGCCATTGTATGTGACAGGCCCCATCAAGGGATAGACAGTCCTGTATTATCATTCTGTTTAAGTATACCTCAGGCTTAGTCCAAACCTTGTTCCGCAAAAGGTGATGCTGCAGCTTAAGGGCGTCCTCAAAAAAGATATACCCAGTTCACTGCGAAACAGAGCAGACAAGCTCTGTCAAACAGGCTAGCTGGTGCTGCTTCCAAAAATATACACTAAGCATTGAATCTTCAACCAACTGCGAACTTCAATTAAAAAAAGCTACTTCTCATTGCCTTTTTGTCAGCCCTCAAGTCACTAAGCAATATGACTTAATATGACTTACTAATTGATTCAGCATTCTGTAAAACACCAAGGAAAGACCCTCCCCTTTACTAGTTAATTTTGAATATACTTGGGTTGGACATTTGCACTGATCTGGACACAGATACAAAGCCAGATTTCACAAAGAATGATGTAATGTATACCAGAGAACACTGAAAAAAGAAGAAAAGAAAAATAATGCTAGGGAAGGGTGACACAAGTTCTTTCAAGAAGGAATAGTAAAGCAACACCCAACACAATATCAATTTAGAGAAATTCTACAAAAAGAGAACAGCTATCGACACTTCAAAAAAAAAACAAGCCATTGAACAAATCCTTAAACCAATATTAAAACAAATTCAGTATATGCATAATGCATCAAGCAACAAAATCCATATATAATACCAAGACTTACGTGGTTTAGAATACCTGAATCCATTGCATGCAGTTTACTGTAAAGACATTTCCCATAATTGCCTTATAACTAATAATCATTGCCACAAATTCAAAGTAAAAAAATGCATTAACCTCAAAAACCTATAAAAAATCACACATAATGCATAGGTATTTTAATATTTAAACAAATAAAACATGCAATGAAGTCATGAATCCAAATAAAAGAACCAAAAACAAATCCAAATAAAAGTAAATAACCTAAATTGAAAAAAAACTTTATTCTATAACCCAGAAATATAATATAATTAACAGGTAAGAAAAATGACATACTACTATGAACAATAATTTCACATATTTATAGAATTAGAAGTGAATTCTTTGCACCCATACATAATAAAAAAAGTCTCAGCAAACATTCAAAACACTCTCAAAGCATAATACATTTCAACAACACATTTAATAAAATACCACACAGTACATATTATTCCACATATATATTCCCAATTAAAAAGAATCTAAAAATATGCTTATGTTTTTGTAGCAGATAATCTTCTTTAAAATTCCTCTTGAACAACAAGAAATCACAAAATAGCAACACAACATTTAAAAAAACAGCTAAAAAGCAATCCAATTGAGAATAAAACCTGTTTTAAACCATATAAGAACTAAGGGCTTTGATTATGATAGCGATCGGACTGTCACCAACAGGCTGTCGGTAGCGGTCCAACAGACGACAGCCCTTCGGTCCGACCATAGCATTGCAACGCTAGCCGTCGGATCCACATCTGTTGGACGACAGACCGCCGCCTGCGCCTGAATTAAAGATCCCGACGGGGTGGCAGTTGGCGCAACGTCCGATAATGGTGGCGGTGCTGAGGAAGGCACCGCTGTCAGGTTTTGGATATCCCTTTCAGACTGCCTGTTCATGACGGGAACACTGCCATGAAAAGGCTGTCGGAAAGAGATATTGTCGTAGGCCACTGAGAAGGGGTCCTGGGGGAACATGTAGTGCCCCCACTCACCTCCCTGCACCATGTGCCATGCGCTAAATGGTACATGGCACACAGTGCATAGACCCGCTGGATGTGCTGCACGGTGGCAGCATGTGCTGTGGCCCTTTGCCATGGTCACAGCATGCCACATCTCGGTATCGACAGCTTTGCAACTGCCAGCTCGGTGGTCGCATCGAAATGCAGTCGGGCTGCCACATGCTTGTCAGGCTGTCTCCCAACCGACCACTATCAGAATCAAGCCAGCAGGGCACACAGCTCGTCTGTGTGCTCTGCTGCTGCCCCTGATTGTGCTCATTTTTCCTTTCTGTGCCCCCTTGCTGCCCCTGATTGTGCTCGTTTTTCCTTTCTGTGCCCCCTTGCTGCCCCTGATTGTGCTCGTTTTCCTTTCTGTGCCCCCTTGCTGCTCCTGATTGTGCTCGTTTTTCCTTTCTGTGCCCCCTTGCTGCCCCTGATTGTGCTCGTTTTTTTCCTTTCTGTGCCCCCCTTGCTGCCCCTGATTGTGCTCGTTTTTCCTTTCTGTGCCCCCTGCTGCCCCTAATTGTGCTCGTTTTTTTCCTTTCTGTGCCCCTTGCTGCCCCTGATTGTGCTCGCTTTTCCTTTCTGTGCCCCCTTGCTGCCCCTGATTGTGCTAGTTTTTTTCCTTTCTGTGCCCCCTTGCTGCCCCTGATTGTGCTCGTTTTTCCTTTCTGTGCCCCCTTGCTGCCCCTGATTGTGCTAGTTTTTTCCCTTTCTGTCCCTCCCTTGCTGCCCCTGATTGTGCTCGTTTTTCCTTTCTGTGCCCCCTTGCTGCCCCTGATTGTGCTCGTTTTTCCTTTCTGTGCCCCCTTGCTGCCCCTGATTGTGCTCGTTTTTCCTTTCTGTGCCCCCCTTGCTGCCCCTGATTGTGCTCGTTTTTCCTTTCTGTGCCCCCTGCTGCCCCTGATTGTGCTCGTTTTTTTCCTTTCTGTGCCCCCTTGCTGCCCCTGATTGTGCTCGTTTTTCCTTTCTGTGCCCCCTTGCTGCCCCTGATTGTGCTCGTTTTTCCCTTTCTGTGCCCCCCTTGCTGCCCCTGATTGTGCTAGTTTTTCCTTTCTGTGCCCCCTTGCTGCCCCTGATTGTGCTCATTTTTTCCCTTCTGTGCCTGTTTCCCGCCGCTGCGCCTGCGGCCCCGCCCCTCACTGCCCATTCGCTGTCCCATTCCCTGCTCCTCCCTCCCACCTCCCCATTTATGGCGGCCGCTGCGTGGTGAAGAGAGCGACCCCTGACCTTGACTGGTAGGTCGCTCCCCCACCACACAGCTCCGTCTGTGTGCCCTGCTGCTGCCCCTGATTGTGCTCGTTTTTCCTTTCTGTGCCCCCTTGCTGCCCCTGATTGTGCTCGTTTTTCCTTTCTGTGCCCCCCTTGCTGCCCCTGATTGTGCTCGTTTTTCCTTTCTGTGCCCCCTTGCTGCCCCTGATTGTGCTCGTTTTTCCTTTCTGTGCCCCCTTGCTGCCCCTGATTGTGCTCGTTTTTTTCCTTTCTGTGCCCCCTTGCTGCCCCTGATTGTGCTCGTTTTTCCTTTCTGTCCCCCTGCTGCCCCTGATTGTGCTCGTTTTTTTCCTTTCTGTGCCCCCTTGCTGCCCCTGATTGTGCTAGTTTTTCCTTTCTGAGCCCCCTTGCTGCCCCTGATTGTGCTCGTTTTTTTCCTTTCTGTGCCCCCTTGCTGCCCCTGATTGTGCTCGTTTTCCTTTCTGTGCCCCCTTGCTGCCCCTGATTGTGCTAGTTTTTTCCCTTTCTGTGCCTCCCTTGCTGCCCCTGATTGTGCTCGTTTTTCCTTTCTGTGCCCCCTTGCTGCCCCTGATTGTGCTCGTTTTTCCTTTCTGTGCCCCCTTGCTGCCCCTGATTGTGCTAGTTTTTTCCTTTCTGTGCCCCCTTGCTGCCCCTGATTGTGCTCGTTTTTCCTTTCTGTGCCCCCTGCTGCCCCTGATTGTGCTCGTTTTTTTCCTTTCTGTGCCCCCCTTGCTGCCCCTGATTGTGCTCGTTTTTTTCCTTTCTGTGCCCCCCTTGCTGCCCCTGATTGTGCTCGTTTTTCCTTTCTGTGCCCCTTGCTGCCCCTGATTGTGCTAGTTTTTCCCTTTCTGTGCCCCCCTTGCTGCCCCTGATTGTGCTCGTTTTTCCTTTCTGTGCCCCCTTGCTGCCCCTGATTGTGCTCGTTTTTCCTTTCTGTGCCCCCTTGCTGCCCCTGATTGTGCTCGTTTTTCCTTTCTGTGCCCCCCTTGCTGCCCCTGATTGTGCTCGTTTTTCCTTTCTGTGCCCCCTGCTGCCCCTGATTGTGCTCGCTTTTTTCCTTTCTGTGCCCCCCTTGCTGCCCCTGATTGTGCTCGTTTTTCCTTTCTGTGCCCCCTTGCTGCCCCTGATTGTGCTCGTTTTCCTTTCTGTGCCCCCTTGCTGCCCCTGATTGTGCTCGCTTTTCCCTTCTGTGCCTGTTTCCCGCCGCTGCGCCCCTGCGGCCCCGCCCCCTCACTGCCCATTCGCTGCCCCATTCACTGCTCCTCCCTCCCACCTCCCCATTTATGGCGGCCGCTGTGCGGCCGCGCCTAAGGCAAGCCCGTCTGCGCCCGTCCGCGCCGTGACCGCGCCCAGTGCCAGACCCCCTGGTCCGGGCATCCCCCGCGCCCACCACATCAACAGACGCCGATACGACGCCAGCACCCTCCACGCACTCAACCCCGGAAAAGATCACGCCTGCTACCAGGCCACCCCGAAGCGCACCCAAGGGCCCTTCACCTGCCGGAACTGCAGCTTCGCCAGCACCCGCCCCGCCAAACCACCGCCCAGGAAAGAACCCAACTACCTCAGATGCATCCTCCTCAACACCCGCTCCGCCCGCAAACACGCCATCGAACTCTGGGACCTTCTCGACTCAACCTCCCCAGACGTCGCATTCCTGACGGAGACCTGGCTGAATCCCGCTTCAGCCCCCGACATCGCCATTGCCATCCCGGACGGATACAAGATCACCCGCAGGGACCGCACCAACGGAGTCGGAGGAGGCATCGCCATCGTCCACAGGAACACCCTCAGAGTCTCAACCAACACCGACGACACCCTCAGCACCGCTGAACACATGCACTTACAGATCCACACCGATCCCAACACCACCCTCAGAGGAACCCTCATCTACAGACCCCCGGACCCCGACCACAGTTCAGCGATTCCATCGCTGACTTACAGCCAGCACACACGCCATCGCCTCCACGGACTACATCCTCCTCGGGGACCTGAACTTCCACCTCGAGAACAACAAGGACACCAACTCCACCACCCTGATCGACAACCTCGCCATCCTCGGACTCAGACAGCTCGTGACTACACCCACCCACGCCGCCGGCCACACGCTAGACTCCATCTTTTCCGTAAGCCCACACGCTCTCCTTCAACCACACCTCCGAACCCCACTGGACTGACCACCACTGCATCCACTTCACCTACAGGAAGCCCACCACGCACCACCGCACCGAACAAATGCCTCGCCGCTGCTGGAGCAGAGTCACGGAAGACCAGCTAACCACAACCTCGCCCTGAGCCCACCCGCCGAACCCTCCGACCCCGACACCGCCGCCCGCAACCTCAGACAGTGGATCGACGACTGCGCCAACACCCTCGCCCCGCTCAAGAATCCGCCCAACAGCCACACCAGCAAGAAAGCCACCTGGTTCACCGAAGACCTCCAGGCCTCCAAACGAACATGCCGAAAACTGGAGAAGATCTGGCTCCACGAATGGACAGCGGACAGCTACGCCGCCCACAAGAGCGCCACCCGCAGTCACCATCACCTCATCAGATCCGCCAAAGGGCCTCACTCAAAGACCGCCTAGACAACAACGCACACAACAGCAAAGAGCTCTTCAACATCGTGAAGGAACTCTCCAACCCCAGCTCCAACACCAACGACATCCAGCCGTCGCGAGACCTGTGCGACTCACTGGCCACCTTCTTCCACCGCAAAATCGCCGACATCCACGACAGCTTCAACACCACGACCGCCCCGGCAACCACCGAGACCACTGCCCCCACAACCACCAACCGCCTGCTCTCCTGGACCAACATCAACGACGAGGACACCAGCGAAATCATGAACACCATCCACTCCGGTTCACCGCTAGACCCGTGCCCTCACCACATCTTCAACAAAGCCAGTACAGCCATCGCGCCCCATCTCCGGAAAATAATCAACATCTCCTTCGAGACAGCAACCTTCCTGGAAAGCTGGAAGCACGCCGAGATCACCGCCTTACTCAATAAACCCAAGGCAGACCCCAAGGACCTCAAGAACTTCCGACCCATCTCTCTGCTCCCGTTCCCCGCGAAGGTCACCGAGAAAATCGTCAACAAACAACTGACCCGCTACCTCGAGGAGAACAACATCCTGGACCCTTCCCAGTCCGGCTTCCGCAGCAACCACAGCACCGAAACCGCCCTCATCGCCGCCACCGATGACATCAGGACCCTGCTAGACAACGGAGAAACAGCAGCCCTCATCCTCCTGGACCTATCAGCCGCCTTCGACACGGTCTGCCACCACACACTACGAACACGCCTTCACGACGCCGGGATCCAAGAGAAGGCCCTGGACTGGACCACATCCTTCCTTTCCGGCAGAACACAAAGCGTCCGCCTCGCCCCCTTCCGATCCAAGGCCACCAAGATCATCTGCGGCGTACCCCAAGGCTCCTCCCTCAGCCCAACGCTGTTCAAAATCTACATGGCACCCCTCGCCCACGTCGCCCGACAGCACAACCTCAACATCATCTCCTACGCCGACGACACCCAGCTGATCCTCTCCCTCACCAAAGACCCTCACACCGCCAAAGCCCACCTCCACGAAGGAATGAAGGCCGTCGCCGAATGGATGAGGACCAGCCGCCTGAAGCTGAACTCGGACAAGACGGAGGTCCTCATCCTTGGTTCCAACCCTTCAGCCTGGGACGACTCCTGGTGGCCAACATCACTGGGAACAGCCCCGCCACCCACGGACCACGTACGCAACCTAGGGGTCATCCTCGACCCCACCCTCTCCATGACTCAAGCAGGTCAACGCCGTTTCCTCATCCTGCTTCAACATCCTCCGAATGCTCTGCAGGATCTTCAAGTGGATCCCCACCGAAACAAGAAAAACAGTCACCCAGGCCCTCGTCACCAGCAGGCTGGACTACGGAAACGCCCTCTACGCAGGAACGACGGCTAAGCTCCTGAGACGGCTGCAACGCATCCAGAACGCCTCTGCACGTCTTATCCTCGACATCCCCCGACGCAGCCACATCACACCCCACCTGAGAGACCTGCACTGGCTCCCTGTCAACAAGAGGATAACCTTCAAGCTCCTCACCCACGAACACAAAGCACTCCACAACTCCGGACCAGCCTACCTCAACAGACGACTCAGCTTCTACACCCCCACCCGCCAGCTCCGCTCGACCAGCCTCGCCCTCGCCACAGTCCCCCGCATCCGGAAAACGACCACCGGCGGCAGATCCTTCTCCCACCTCGCCGCCAAGACCTGGAACACCCTCCCCACCAACCTCCGACAGACCCAAGACCTACTGGCCTTCAGAAGACTCCTCAAGACCTGGCTCTTCGATCAGTAGCAGCACCACCCCCCTCTTCCCCCAGCGCCTTGAGACCCTCGCGGGTATGTAGTGCGCTTTATAAGTGACATGATTGATTGATTGAAGTTCCAGCTTCTATATTTAATTTAATTTACTTATAAAGCGCAACACTCATCCCGAGGGATATCACGACCCTAAGATAGCTAACCCATATTGAGAAGACACTTGTCAAGGCACGAGCAGTTAAGTTGGTTTAAGCATCAAACTGAGTGCCTCACGCGTCTAAAATAGATAGTAGCTATAGTAACTATAATTGCTGAATTTCTATGGTTTTGTGCATGTAAATCGTGAACCTAACTATAACATCACTGTAACCTTTGTTTTTTTTCAGTGAAAAAAAAAAAAGAAATATATATATATATATAAAACCATAGGTTTCAGGAACGTTATAGTTAGTTGGACATTTCACTTGTACAAAACCATAGAAATTCCGGCGTTATAGTTAGTTCAGCTAACTATAACTCGTGCCCCCGCAATGCACTGCTGATGACGTCACATATTACATCATTCATGACATGGTCAGTGACATCACTGATGACATCACTGATGACATCTCAAATGACATCACTGATGACATCATCCAGTGACTGTGTGTTTCTGTAAAGTTTAATTTTGTTTTATATATATGCCAAGCTGTATTGAGGAATGAGTGGGTGTATAAGTGTCTGTATGGAGGATTTAGTAGGTACGTGACTGACTGTATAAGTGAGTGATTAAATGTGTCTTACTGAATGCATGGGTTAGTGACTAAACTGTGTAAAAGCTGTTGCATGGGTTGGTGAGTAGCTGCATGAGTGTCTATATGGGTTATTGATTGCTTGCCTGAGAATTTGTATGGCTGCCTGAGTGTGTGTGTGGGTGGGTGGGAGGTGTGTGACTCTGTGCATAGATGTGTGAGTGGTTGATTCACCTGGGTGTATGGGTTCAAGAGTGCATGTGGAAACAGCTGTATGGGTGGGTGAGTGTGTGTATGGGTGTGTTGGTGAGTGAATGGATGTCTCAGTGGTACATGTGCAAGTAACTACATATGTAAAAGGCAGTATATGTGAGTGATGGTGTATATAAATAACTATATGTGAGAGTCAGTAATTGTGAGAGTGGCTGCATGGATGAGTGTGTATTTGTATCAGTGATTCTATAAGAGAGTAATTATGTGTTAGTATCTGTATGAATAAGTGAGGTTGTGTCTGTATAACTGTATAGGTGAGTAAATGGAAGTATGATTGATTCTTTGCATGACTGACTAAGTGTGTGAGTAACTCTGGATATGTGGCAGTGTGTGAGTGTCTGTATAGGTGTATGAGTGCATATGATAGTGTTGTATTGATGAGTGACTGCATGTATGAGTGACTGTATGGGTGAATGAGTGGATGTGTGTGTAGACCTAGGAATCAGTCAGTGCGTATTTAGTAACTGGTATTGATGTGTCTATTTTTTCGAAAATGGTAGTCTGTATTTTAGAGTGGGTGTATCAAAGGTTATATTCAGGTGTGAGGAGGTGCATCAGATTTTCACGTGGATGATGTCATCAGTGATGTCATCAGTGATGTCATTTGAGATGTCATCAGTGATGTCACTGACAATATCATGAATGATGTAATATGTGATGTCATCAGCAGTGCATTGCGGGGGCGCGAGTTATAGTTAGCTGAACTAACTATAACGCCGGAATTTCTATGGTTTTGTACAAGTGAAATGTCCAACTAACTATAACGTTCCTGAAACCTATGGTTTTTTCAGTTAATTTCTATGGTTTTTTAAATGCTAATTTCTAACTATAACGTGCCTGAAATCTATGGTTTTTCCAGTGAATTTCAAAGGTTTTTAAATGAAAATTTGTAAGACTAATGTACCTCAATTCTATGTTTTTTTTATTATATATATATATATATATATATATATATATATATATATACATATATATATATTAAAAAAATTGTGAATAATTTTTAGTTAGGAAAACTATATTCATTCTTTTTAAAAATAAAATATTATACAGAAGTCGCGCACCCTTCGCGCACCCTACACGATGGCTGCGCGCATTCCGGTAGCCATTTTGAAAAGTCGCGCTGGGGTCGCGACTTCGGCGTAATTTGTAAAGTATGAAATATCTTTAAATTAATTATAAATAAAAGTTTTCCTTTAAGTGTTTGTCTAAATTTATTAATAAAAGCATTTTTAAAGTATTATTTTCAATATAATTTCGACTAAAAATTATTCGATTATTATTGGATTCGGAGGTTAGGAGGGATGGCCATTTTGCTCGATCTGTTTTGCAAGATTTTTTGGTCTAGTCAGGTGGACACCCTCCTCCGGGTAAGGTACGGCTTGGGGATTCTATTCAAAGGTGAGGAATCCACAGGCAGAAGTATCCATCAGAAGAACAAGTTACTTACCTTCGGTAACGCTTTTTCTGGTGGATACAGTATCTGCCTGTGGATTCCTCACTTTCCCACCCGCCTCCCCGTTGTCCACCTGTTTCTACCAAAAAAGATGCTTTTACTGTTTGGCATGAATGTTTTTAATATGTCTTAATCATGCTTATGTTTTAATAGTGAGAAATGCTTGATCTGTTGCTATTTCTTTATGCCTTTATTGGTTATGCATTTGTATATATATTTAGTATACTATGTATACATGTGAAAATGTGTCGGTCCACCTGTTTACCTCGGTGGCACGGAAAAAATGGGTGGAACTGACGTCAGCACGCCGACGAGGTCCTCTTATGGCTCCTATGACGTCATACGGTGTCGCGAGCGGAGCCGTGCTATTATGACATCGTCGTCGACGTGGGAGAGCTAGGAAAGAATTTCCGCAGAATGCTGGCGCAGGGGATATTCACCTAAGTGTTCAGGCTAGTCCTTTGGGAGCAACTGTTTATGTTGCCACTCCAGAAACCGAAACAAGTGATCCGAGGGCAGAGGCCCTACAGATGGCACACGAGGTGGGGAGCCCAGTCGTGTGCACCGGCGGGGCAGCGAAGTGACAAGCACCACTACCCACAGAAAAGGTAACGAGGGCACTGAATAACACAGGATCTTCTCTTTGTATCTGGCAGGAACAGCAAGGTTAAAATGCCCTAGTTCCAAAATGTAGAATTAGTGCTACAACGGTCTTCAAGAGGACCTGCGATGGATGCCGCTTCTGCCTTCCGTACACTGGAGGCGGCACATAGGTCACGCGGTACGGTCATACTGCGGTGGGACGCACACTCGTTGACCTCTCATGGCACTGCTCCACACTTCAGGGACAACGCTTTCCATTAGCTGTGTTTTATGATGACGTGTCGCGCCGGCCCGTCCAACAGCAGAACCCCTTTAGATCCAAACAGACTCTTCCACTCTCTCACCGGAAGTGAAACCATGCCACACGGACACTTTCACAATACAACAGCCGGGAATGCACTTTTCGGTAAAAAAACCACATTCCTTCTTCCTAATTTATCAAATAAACGACTCACTGAAGAACAGGGGCCAGCTTCGATCGGGAAAACAGCCGTTACAACGACTTTTTTACTTCGCGATACCATTACAACGCATGCATTACCACGCATGCGTGGTACATCGCGAAGTCATTACTACGCATTTTTTTAGAACGCATGATCATTTACCACGCATGCTTTTACAACACATTTTGTTGTAAAGGTATGTATGGTAAATGACCATGAGTTCTAAAAAAAGGTAGACGATCCACGTCATTGTAAGGAAACAGAGGCTGTTCCGTTTCCTCACAACGACGTGCACCGCCCCTCAGAGACGACATGAAGCAGGAACCACGAGGAGAGAGGAACCACGAGGAGTGAGAGGTAAGGGGGATTGGGCATGGGGTGGTGGTTATGATGTCATTGCTGTGTCAATAGAGATGCTGCTGTTTGAATCCAAGCAGGAGTGGCAGTTCCTGCCAGGAGGCTGTGAGATGAACAGTCAATAAACTACGTGCTCTTTACCCCAACCCTGTGTGGCGTAATCACTACAAATTTGGCGCGAGGATGGCGCTGTTCCTCTCTCCACTACGTGTGCAACAATGTCTCGTCCGTTGCGTCTCTAGCTATCTCTGGCTCAATTGTGTGGCTACTGACTAGAGTCATCTGGCGGAGACATTGAAGAAACTACTAGGCCCTGTTCATCTTCAAAGAACATCACGTGCCAATGAATCGCTGTTCCATGTGATCTCTACCGCTTCCGGTGGACTTTTTAACATCTTGGTATGAAACTATTTCTGGCAGCGCACGAGTTAGAACTTGGCTATCCTGGATATCACATTTGGTGTGGCTATACTATCTTATGTGTTTCTTTGCGTCCCGATGGGAAACTGCCTAACCATTTTAAAGAGAGGAACCACTCTCGCGCTCAGCTTTTTTGCATTTCAGGTACTTACCGGGAGCGCAGTATTCACCAAGATCTTGGGGGTTGTGTCTGTTTCGGGCATCGTGGGAGAAATCACGCTTCTCTCTCCGCGTTCCAGCAACTGATGACGTGCTAGATCATCAGCAGGAGTTAGCGGAGAAGGCGCTCACCAAAGGTCAGCCTACTTGACTGAAGACACCATGTCGCCCGTTGACAAGTGAACTTCCCAGTTGCCTGGTTACCTTGGCGTCATCACGTTCCGTTGTTCAAGGCGTGTCGCAGAGGGTGAATCACGTCGCCAAGCGCAAGAGGAAGGTGCAAGTCCAGTGCGTGTGTGCTCAAGAAGTTGAGCAATCCAACACTGCATTTCTGCTTGAGGGTTTGCGGAAGGGTGAGTCTACCACAGCTGGGGGAGAGGCTGAAGGTGATCGTTGACTTACAAAGCGCAGAGGGAGCTCTCTTTTCTTTTCGAAGGAAAATGTAGGATGAGGTATTTGGGCTCAGTGCGGTGTGTTGAGACTCATTTGGCAGTGAGAGACTTCAGTGGAAGGAGTCTACCATGCTGTGGAGTGTTTGTCATCCTTTCGCAAGGAACTGTTTTTATTTCATCTGCACTTATGTTCTCGAGGGCATTTTGACTGTGCTGTGTAGAGACATTTTAACAGTATGTTAGCAAGGCATGCAGTTGAGCCCGCTAGAGGCCAGGTTGATTTTGGTGTGCACAACCAGCAGCCAAAGGTCTCCATATTGAATTAATGTTCTGCATTTCTGTTTTGTACACATTTCACGAAAAAATAGAAAGAAAAAGTGTTCCAAAGTACAGTACAAAACAGCCGTATGCTCTAATGTTCCTTGTGAAATCGTATTTCCTCAGTTACGTTTTTGGAATCAAGATTGTGAGATAAGTACTATTGTGTGCACAGTGTCTCATAAAAAGCTTCATACTTGTGTTTCAGCTTAGGCCATGCAAAGCATTGCAACCCCTCCTCCTTTTACAGCTTCCAGGATCACACCATCAAGTGGAAGTATGGTATAGAGCTTTAAGTAAAATAGCAGGTGCTATGGAGGCTCAAGATTTGATGCACAAAGGCGTTTATTTTAGACATAATCTAGGGTTTTGAGGGACAGGCTGTGTTGAACATTTACCTCTGTTGGCCATTGTGAGGAGGTCAAGGCAGAGATAAGATGTTACGATCCAAGCTGTGGCTATACTGGAGAAACAGTTAGGAAAAGTGGAAAGTAGTCTAGTGTTTAGGAGCATACCAAGTTCTTTACTAGAGAACAAGAGTGTGATGAGGAATGTAGTAACCATTATGTAACTGCTTTACTTTTCCTCTTGCTTCAGAGTGTGAATTTGAACATTTCACCTCTCAACTCTAAATTTAGATAAATTATGAAAGTACATTGTGGGAGACAAAAAGTCCAGAGAATTTAACCACACTTAGAATCCTTCTCTTGATGAGACGATTACTATTCCCACATTGAAGAGCTTTTATGAAACTATGTAAAAAGCTTAGAGCTCAAAACTGAGCAAGTGGGGTAGATACAATTAGGATCACAAAGCATGAGTGAGAGGTACAGGGGAGACAGAACTAAGCTTTCATGTGAACAAAGAGAGAACACGCCATACTAGAACGGAGAAAGGGGTTTAGTATTTTTATAAAAATCTCTGTACCAAGTGTGGGTTCCACGTCTCATTTAATTCAAGGGTTTTGATAAGGCAAAACTGTGGCATGAAAATGTAAAGGAAGGCTGGGATGCAAAATGTGTGGTTTCAGAGGAAATATCAATGTGTTGCTGTCACGAGGGAAGAATCAAGAACGATTCTGTGTGTGAGGTTGTCAGTTCACTGTCTGATTTTGTGTGGTTGTCAGAGGGCGATTCAGAGGATTACGTTGATCCATAGTGGATGTGTTTTTGTGGATAGTAGTGTTTACAACTATTGGTGGATTCAGAAGCGGCGTAGCAATGTGATCTGGATGAGATTGTTTAAGTATGCGGTGAATGGAAGCACCTCTTCCAGCCTCACACAGGACAAGCCTATTTCATAGGGGAGAGGAAATTAGTTGTGTCTGGAGTTTTTAGTGATGGCACCTGCTGTCTTTAAAGATGAGCAACCGCATTGAAAGGATTAAGTAGCTGAAAGGGACTCCACATATGTTTACTAGGTTGGTATCACCAAGGGTTGTTTAGGATGACTCTCAGGCCTGGGACGCGTGAACAGGTTTCTCTGGTGGCGAACAATCGAGGTGAAGATTTTAGTTTACAGTGATCAGCTGGGTTTTCACTAAGGTTTTGGAAGAACGTCAGTCTAAGTGGAAGTTTCAAGCAATTTCTGGGAGTCAAGGGAGAGGGGCTCTCAGTAAAGCACAGGCTTCGCAATGCCCTTCAGTATTAGGGATGATTTAATCGCTAGAACTTAGAAGATAATGATCAGAGGTGATTAGAACTGTTGAATCATCATGGTTTGTCTCCCTTGGGTCATGTACAGCTTAAAATCAAGTATGTGGAAGTAATAAGAGTGACTTGGCATGGAGGTTTGAATAAGGAGATCTGGCGGGTGGACTCATCCTCACCTGCATCGATGACATTCTTTCTGAGTTTTTGCTGGGCGAGGTACTTCCTCCCAGACCCTGATCTCGCATCAACACCTGCCATCAGGTTGAGCTGAGACAGCCGCCACCACCAGCAAAGCATCCGTGACGCCTTTGTGTCCTCACCTGTTGGCTTTCCACACAGTTGCAAAAGAGGATGCCCGTTCGGTTTTGGCTTGGGTGGCCTCAGTCTTTCCGCTGGGTCATGGAAAGAGATTTTGGAAGGGTGTCACTGACTCTGCCGTTGTATTTCAAAGCAAACATTTTGGTGGCTGGAAAGAGCAAGGAGTTACATGATAAAAATCTTGCGAGAGTTTTGGAAGGTTAGAAGGAAGGGGATTGGCGAGGAAACAAACTCAAGTGTGTGTTTGTGTGGCAAAGGAATCATAGAATATCTGTGGACACTGCACATTTCATTGATGGATTGTGTCCACCTAGAGAGAGGTCTCATTGAGGGCAATATCAGAAAAGCCTTGCCCCATTCAAAGAACATGAGTCTCTTCATTTCTAGGTTTACATTATGGCAATTTATCTAAAGTTTATTTAACTTTAGCATAAAGCTAATAAAAAAATAGTGAACTTCTCAGAAAAAGTCTAATTTCATCTGGGATGAATCCTGCCAGAAGAGTTTGTACAGATAAAAATTAGGTCGTGTGAAGGCATTCTGCCTTTGACCCTCTTTTTTTATTTTCAAGATTTGTCTGTGGATGCTAGTCATTAGAATGCAGGGGATGGAGATTTTCTCAAGTCAGGAAGAAAAGTACACTGTGGGGTTTGCGTCAAAACCTTACGCCCGAGTGAAAAAAATTATTCTGCCAGGTGAAGAGAATTGCTGGCGTGTTGTTGGGCTGTTGAACGTTTCAGAAGTGTTTTTACAGCTAAGGAAGACTTGAACTATTGCTGATCACAGCTTTCCTTACATTTGCATATTAGAAGGCCGTGTTAAATAGAGACCATACCCCAGGATCGCCAGGTTACAGTTTTACAAGCTGTTTTTACAGTACAATTTTGACCCAGCCCTGGCACACACTTATCCCTGGTGGGCGTAACACCACAGACCGACTACCTTTCAAGGTCTCCTCTGCCCCTTGCTTTAGAATGACCTTAGCCATGATGGGATGAGGATTGTCTCATAGCTACTGTTGGCGTTGTTGTCTGTGGAATCGTTCAATGAACATGGGCTGGTTTTTTTTTCTGCAATGGAGTGTCCCGACCTGGCGCTTAAGTGAAACACTTTGTCGTATTTTAGTTGGCCCAGAAAGGAGAAAACATTTGAGATGAAGTGATCTTCACCGTTTGTAAGTTGCGGGGATGAACTCACGTTGGAAGAAGATGATCGTAAGTGGGGATAAATTTGTTCCTCAGAGTCTCAAGTCGCGTATTGATGCTGGTCACGAGGACATATGGGGCAAGCAAATACCAAGAGTCGGGGTGTACTGTGCGGTGGCGTGGCGGTTGCCCAAATCAATGATGGTGGAAGGATGTATATGCGGCGTACCGGTGATAAAGGCGGAAATTCAGTGTGCTTACCTCCTGTACAACAAAAGGGTGTACGGTGTCCGTGGTTGAAGCTGTGGCATTGACACACATGCGGGACGTTCAAATGTAGCTGCTGGTGCAAGTTCGCGTGAAGTTGTGGCTGATTATTTCAGCAAGTGGTGGGAGTTTCATTTTTGTGACTGAATCCGAATTCTCAGGAAGTCATTAAGTTCCTCCAGAGTCTCTTTGCCAAGGAGGTTTTCAGAAGGAGTGTATCCCGGCTGTGGGGTACAGTTTACCTCAGAAATGTCTGAGTTTCTTGTTGGTGTGGTATAACCCACCGGCGTGTGGCTTTATATCTTACAGGCTGCTGGTTTCAGTGAAGCCCCGGACGAACCGTATTCACAGTTGATGCATTCAGTGGGCTGTTTCATCCAGGTGGATATTAAAGAAAGCTGTCAAAGTATGTTGTGGGCACATCGCACAACTCTAGTGCAGCCACGGGATCAAGTCCTTTTGCTCTTCTCAGAGGAGAGAAGCTTCATTTTCACATAATCTGCTTGGATGAAAAGGTGGGGATTACTGTTAAAATGCCAGAGAGGAGATAAAGACCAAGGTGAATCCTCTGTGTCACTATCTGTTCCCAAACAAAGAGGGGATTTTGATTCCTCCCTCCCAGCCCCTTGCCACAGAAGGTAGTGATTTCAAATTAGAATTTAAGTTCTTGGGAGATTGGGTGAGGACGTCTCCTCTCAAGGTCCCTAAGGGACTGTCAAAATGTGTCCTCCTGTCAAAGTGGATGCTAAAATGCAAAAAAACTTGCTATGAGGAAGTCAATGAGAAAAATTTGGAGACTGATTACAGATCTATAAATTCCATGAAGGTTGTAGAAGCTAAACTGGGCTTAGACTCCACACAAGCAGCTTTTCATTTAGAAACTCTTTTTCTCCTCCCAAGGGAGATCACTATTACAATAAAGCACTTCTTTGAGATATGTACCTCACGGAGAGTGGGAGGACAACTGCCTTGAATGTCTGTTAAACTATAAGTACAAGCCTTGTTTTCCCTTTCTTTGTAAAGCATTGTACCTTGTTTTTGTTTTCCCCAAATGACAACTTTTTTTCTTGTTTCTTTAAAGGAACGATTCCATTTCCTTATTTTCTTATTTTCTTTCGTATTACTCTACTTTCAGTTCTTTTGTGACAGTAATTGAAAGAGAGGAGATATTCAGTAATTTCCCTATAAGCTTGCTCCACGTGCTCCCTATCCTATGATGTCATTGCTTTGTGTCAATAGAATGCTGCTGTTTGAATCCCAGGAGTGGCAGTTCCCGAGGCTGTGGAGATGAACAGTCGAAGCATCTAAACTACGTGCTCTTACCCCAACCACAGCTGTGGCGTAATCACTACAATGTGTGTATGTTTAAGGTTTAGGGTAGTGCAGTGGTGTTTGGGTAGTGTAGGGGTTCGTGCTGGGGGTAGTGTTTTAGGGTTTAGGGTAGTGGCAGTGGTGTTTTGGGTGGTGTAGGGGAGTCAGTGCTGGGGGTGGTGTTTAGGGTTTAGGGTAGTGCAGTGGTGTTTGTGTGTAGTGTAGGGAGTGCGTGCTGGGGTGGTGTTTTGGGGTTTAGGGTAGTGCAGTGGTGTTTGGGTATGTGAGGTCATGCTGGGGGTAGGTTTGGGTTTAGGGTAGTGCAGTGGTGTTTGTGTGAGTGTAGGGGGTCGTGCTGGGGGTTGTATTTTAGGGTTTAGGGTAGGTGGCAGTGGTGTTTGGGTAGTGTAGGGGGTTCATGTGGGGTAGATTTAGGGTTTAGGGTGGTGCAGTGGTGTTTGTGTAGTGTAGAGGAGGTCATGCTGGGGTAGTGATTTAGGGTTTAAGGGTAGTGCAGTTGTGTTTGGTGTAAGGGGTCATGCTGGGGTCGTGTTTTAGGGTTTAGGGTAGTGCAGTGGTGTTTGGGTAGTGTGGGGGTCATGCTGGGGTTGGTGTTTTAGGGTTTAGGGTAGTGCAGTGGTGTTTGGGTAGTGTGGGGGGTCATGCTGGGGGTGGTGTTTAGGGTTTAGGGTAGTGCAGTGGTGTTTGGGTAGTGTAGGGGTCGTGCTGGGGTAGTGTTTTAGGGTTTAAGAGGTAGTGCAGTGGTGTTTGGGTAGTGTAGGGGGTCGTGCTGGGGGTAGTGTTTTAGGGTTTAGGAGTAGGTGCAGTGGTGTTTGGGTAGTGTAGGGGGGTCATGCTGGGGGTAGTGTTTTAGGGTTTAGGGTAGTGCAGTGGTGTTTGTGTAGTGTAGGGGTGGTGCTAGGGGGTAGTGTTTTAGGGTTTAGGGTAGTGCAGTGGTGTTTGTGTAGTGTAGGGGGTCAGTGTTTTAGGGTTTAGGGTAGTGCAGTGGTGTTTGTGTAGTGTAGGGGGTCGTGCTGGGGTAGTGTTTTAGGGTTTAGGGTGGTGCAGTGGTGTTTGTGTAGTGTGGGGGTCGCATATTTAGGGTTTAGGGTAGTGCAGTGGTGTTTGGGTAGTGTAGGGGTCAGTGCTGGGGGTGGTGTTTTAGGGTTTAGGAGTGGTGCAGTGGTGTTTGTGTAGTGTGAGGGGTCGTGCTGGGGGTAGTGTTTAGGGTTTAGGGTAGTGCAGTGGTGTTTGGGTAGTGTGAGGGGTCGTGCTGGGAGTAGTGTTTGGGGTTTAGGGTAGTGCAGTGGTGTTTGTGTAGTGTAGGGGGTGTGCTGGGGTAGTGTTTTAGGGTTTAGGAGTAGTGCAGTGGTGTTTGTGTAGTGTAGGGGGTCGTGCTGGGGTAGTGTTTTAGGGGTTTAGGGTAGTGCAGTGGTGTTTGTGTAGTGTAGGGGTCGTGCTGGGGGCTAGTGTTTAGGGTTTAGGAGGTAGTGCAGTGGGTATTTAGTGTAGTGTGAGGGTCAGATTTAGGGTTTAGGGT